>JANHGB010025494.1:0-20628 GCA_026283785.1 Coracopsis vasa | reverse complement strand
GGGGTGAGGAAGGTGGAGGGAGGATAAAAAAGAAGAGCAGGGGAAGCAGAAGAGGAAATGGACAGGAAAGAAGCAAACGTAGGTTACGAGAGGCTGCCTGGGTGCTAGCAGCTCGCAGCCCTGCGATGGCGTGCGGGCGGATAGGAGCCTTGTGCCACGGGACTGCCTTCGTGGGCAGGGTTTGCGGAAACTGCTTAAGCAACACTGGGAGTAAAGAAGAGGAAATGATAGTGGGCACATGCTGCTGGAAATGACAGAGTCAAAATGTGTCACAGGAGCTAATTCCTTTCTGCTCTGTCTCATTTCCGTGCAAAAATGCTGTTTGCTTGGAAAGTTGAAACTCAGGAAAGTCCATCAGCAGGTGGAAATGGGGACTGTGCAGAGCTATCACAGCAGTGAGCAGTGGCAGAAGGCCATGGAAGAGCTCATGGTTTTGTTGTATTTGCTTTCAGGCTCCTCCAGGAAAGGTGGAAGAGGTAGCAAAGTGTGCTATTGATGCAGGCTACCGCCTCTTTGACTGTGCCTATTTCTACCAGAATGAAAATGAAATAGGGAATGCAGTCCAGCAGAAGATCAAGGAGGGGGCTGTGAAACGGGAAGACCTCTTCATTGTCACCAAGGTACAAGGATGCAGGATTATTGGGACATTTAGCTTTTTTCAGAGAGTAAACACTTGTTCCATCTGTAAAGTAACATGAGGACCTATTCCTTTCTCTGACCTTCACTTTATGGGTGTCATGTGTGCTATAAATTCTATCCTTCAATTGTAATTTGGTTTGAGCCTTATCAGGAGCCATTGAGAACTTAGGAAATATAGCATGGCAGTTCCTAATCTAATAATTTCCTTGTGTCTATTAAGTCATTTAATTATACTGGTGGTTCATTTGCTTGCACCCTAGAAAGATCAGGAAAAAAAAGACAAATCAGATGTCTGAATTCAAAGGTGTTGTGCTACTTACTGGTATTCAAGACCCTTGAAAATGGTGTCATGTACAAAATGTAAGCCTAAAAGGAAATAGATATTAAAGTGTAACACCAGTGCTTTCTCTTCCCCACTTGCCTCAGCAATGCTCTTTACCAGAAAATAGGAACACTTCAACTAAAAATTATTACTTGGGGGTTTCATTAGCAAAATGATAAAACTTTGAGTATAATTAGGCTTTTGCACATACTCTTCATTTTTGTTAAAGAACAGGTTTTAATTTGAATAATACTTTCAAGTTCTTCTATTTAAATGACTTGGATTTTCATTTCAGAAATCAAGTAAAATGGACAACAGTTCTCACTGTGGGCAGTAAAAAGAGACAGAACGTGGGTAGCTTTGAGCTGCTTAAGACTCAAAATTTAAGCTGAAAAAACCCAAAATCTAACACTAGCAGCCCTGCTGGGTCAGATACACCTTACAGAGTGTTATATTTATTTCTGAGAATCTCTTTTCATAAGTAGGAATACTGACCGCCCACCTTCATGACTGACTCCTGATTTGTGGTATGTTTGTCCTGCCTTACCATGAAGATATTGGCATCCTTGTCTTCAGTGTGGACTGAGTAGGTGGGGAGGGAGTTTTCTTCCCAGACCACCAAGGGAGAAGCTTCTGTCCCTTGGATTGTGGAAGCTGTAGAATCACGGTTGGGCTTCTTCCCACAGTTATGGAACACATTCCACGAGAGGTCCTTGGTTAAGGTAGCATGCAAGAAGAGCCTCACTGCACTGCAACTGGACTACCTTGACCTCTACCTGATACACTTCCCTATGGGATACAAGGTAGTACCTACATCCCTCTTCTCCTTATCTGGCTAGAAACATGGTGCATTGTCTCATCTGTGTAGTGACCATCTTCATCATGCAGCTGGGATATGCTGTGGTTCATTTGGCTCTTCCCTTACCCTTGTGGTAGCAAGAACTCAATCACTAACTAGCTGGTGGTATGTTTTACCATGTGAGTCTGGATTTCCACACTTGTTGGGGCAAGATAGTTGTAGGTATGAGCACTGCTAACACGCCCACTGGGTCTTCAGGGAAACTGTAACCAGCACAGAACTGTGCAGTTTGGGATCATGGCCTTCTGCTGGGTCAGAACAGTATGAACATCTCAGCTTCTGGAGATGCTGGCTTGGTTTGGAGTAACCAACAATGGGAAATGAATCACAGTGCAGCAGCACAGTGCTTTCACCGCCTCCACACCTGCCCCCCCGCCCCTCAAGTCTACACCTGTGTCAAAAATAAAAACTCTAGAATAAAGAGGAGGGGGGTGGTATCTTTTGCCTTCTGTCTAGATTTGCCTAAGTTACATAATTACTGCTAATTCCCACTTTTTGTGTGCAGGGTTTGTTTTGTAGAAATATGGCCCTTGTCCAAAAAATGTGCGGGTTTTTTTTCAGTTATGTAATGTGTTTTAATAACCTGCTAACTTGCTGCCTATCAATCCGGTCAGAAGTGCTAGGAAACAGCAGGAAATTCAGCTCTTAAAAAAAAGTCTATGCATTATCTGCCTTGAAATAACAGGCTGGTGAAGAACTGAATCCTGTGGATGAGAAGGGCATGAGTATCCCCAGTGATACAGATTTTCTGGACACATGGGAGGTAAGTTAATGTTTGCTCTTGGGAGCAGGTGTCAGCACTAAAGATGGAGCAGAGATTTGCGTGCACAGTGAAATTAAAGAATAGGTTTGGGTATGGAGGACAGTCACAATAAAGTTGTATTTCATGATCAAAATGAGCGGAGCTGCTGCTATCTCTTGTTTTGGGGAGCAAGAGGGGGATGTCTTTACTAAGACTAAAGAGGAGGAAGCTATCAGCACTGCAGGTGCTGTCATGAAAATATTTGAAGACATGCAGTGGAAGAATCGAAGCCTGGATTAATCCGGGTGTGGTTGTTGTTTTAGTGGGTGTTTCATACAGATACAGAATTCTCATGCTTTTCAGTGTTGGCTGTCAACACCTCTGGCTGTCCTTCAATCCTCCTTTCTTTGTGCACCGGGGCCTGCTCCTACTACCTGCACCTCTGTGATGCTGCAGCTCTGGGAATTAACAGTTTTCTCTGCAGTAGCAGATTACAGGTGCAAGGAAGTATTTAGAAGTAATTGAGTATAAGATAGCATCCTCCCCGCTATGTTCTGCCAAACCAGAGGTAGTGTGCAGATAAGGGAGGAAGTGAAGGGTCACCCTTGCTTTTTAAGCTCTGTTAAAATGACCCCCAAAGAAGCCAAAGCAAAAGAATTTTGCTTCCTACTACAAAAGGGTTGGCCAAACCACTCTTATATTACTTCCCAATCTGCACTGGAATGTAAAGCATATAGATAATACAAGTTGCAATCTAGTATGAGTTGTTCATTGGTCTGTCATTAGCTTTAGGGAAATAAAATAATATAGTTGACAGTATTACCACTTCATAAACACATATTGGTTGACTTTACTTATCAGGCCATGGAAGAGCTGGTGGACTGTGGCCTGGTAAAAGCCATTGGTGTCTCCAACTTTAACCATGAGCAGATTGAAAGAATCTTGAACAAGCCAGGACTGAAATACAAGCCAGTAAATAACCAGGTAAGATTTTTGTTTCCGTTGATGTCAACTAACCTTGAAATACTCGTGCTACACTTCAGCTCTAAAACTGACTTCTATCATGACCTTTAAATAGCTTTGGTGCCATTGAAAGGTGTTGCAAAGCACTATAGGTACCTCTAGTTGTCTGAAAGACTAAGTCAGTGCTGCCTGTGATACAGAAGGCTTTGGTACAGTGTCAGTCTTAATGGCGTTTAGCTGACAGGAATGTCAACAGAAATTTTTTTTGTAGACTTGTTTATATATATGCAGTGGCAATTTGAGAGCACTATCATACAAAACAGTATGGATTATGCATATCACAGTAATATCAAACAGATGACAATGTATCGTTTTTAGGTAGTGGAAAACAGTGAAAATATCCATTACCTTGTATAGGACCTTGTGTTTTTCTGCTATATATCCTCTTTCACTCTCAAGTATGACTTGGACTTAGATGTCACAGCCAAAGTTGCCACAGGCCCATTTTTTTCCAACCCTGGAAAAACCAGCATAATCCCCTCTGCAAGCTACTGCACAAGCACGGGCATGTACAGAAATGCTCTAACTCATTCACTGAACTTATTTTTCAGCATAAACCATTTCACTGAACTTAGGCACAGAAGGGAGGGTTGAAGTTTGCAGTTATATAACAAATTCTTAGCACATACCTCATGAATGATAGAAACCGCAGGACAGCAGTGGCATCAGGACCTTCTTCCATAGAAGACTTATTTGCACGCAGCTGAGGGTGCTGAATGCCCATCTCTGCTGCCTTGGCAATACCCAGGAAAATCTCCACACTGGGTCCTGTGCAGGCACGGTGCAGCCTGTGTTGTGATGCTGGGCTTGAGGCCAGTGTGTGTGCCAGCCAGGCTTAGCACAAGGGGAACACAGAACTTGGAAAGATTTTATTGAGGGTTATAAAGTTCCGGTGGGTATGGACCCAGCTATCCCCATGTTAAAAGCTCCACCAACTTCAACAGTTCAAAGAACTTCAGGCTTTGACTTCAGTTTGCTTCTCCATGGGTGTGCCTGTGCCACACACTGTCATTGCAGTAGTAGCCTAATCTAGCTCAGGACTAAATAAACTACTGTACACAGATTTCATGTCACCGTACCTGGTAGCAAAGCTATAGCATTTACAAATAGCTAAGTATGTGCATGGTGCCACATTATACAGTATAGACATAGCCCTGTGGTCATACTATGGCTTGTGGCAACTTGAGCAGCATCCCCATGTAGGCTCTTGTTGTTTCCATCTAAAGGATGTCTTGACCAGATGGCTGGTCACAACATGATCTGAGCTAACCTAGGGAAGCTCACATTCCCAGGCTTCTTCAGGAATCAGGGAGACTCCTTGAGGAGAGGTTGGGTGACTTGGAGCAGAAACTAAACTTCGGGTATCCTGAGCTGCTTCTCTGAAGATGCAGTCCTGCTCTGCAGTAGTCAAGGAAGACTGCTTTCCTCAATTCCTGACCAGATAGCACTTTCAATCTTCTCATCTATTTCTCACTTTCTTAGCATAATACGGAGCATGAGGAAGCCCTGTTCTTTGTGTTAGGCTTCTAGATACTGCTGTGACATAAATGATGTTTTTATAAGGTAATTTTAATCATGATACTGGGAGTCTTTCCTTCATATTTTCTGTGACCCAAGAGGAATTAAAATGTTATGCTCAGAAGCCTGGTACAGTCTGCCTCTGCCTCTGTATCACCACCATGATTCTGTGCTTGCAGATTGAATGTCATCCATACCTAACCCAGGAAAAGTTGATCAACTACTGTCAATCCAAAGGGATTGTTGTGACTGCATACAGTCCCCTTGGCTCTCCTAACCGCCCATGGTAAGAAAATATTCTTCCGCAGCCTTTCCGTACACAAATCCATGCATTTGCAACTTGAATCTTTGAGGCAAATGATGGAAATAATGCAGGTATAATTGGAAAGGTATTGTTGCTTTGCTGCAGATTATTTCACCCAAAATGTCAGGCTTCCCGCAAGGAAGCTAACATCTCTTTATCATGAATATCCTGGCTTTTGTTTTTAATAGGGCCAAGCCAGGGGAACCTGTGCTGCTGGAGGATCCCAGGATTAAAGAGATTGCAGCTAGACACCATAAAACCCCTGCCCAGGTCAGTGGGGCTGTCAGGGCAAACCATTCCTCCTCCTCTGACATCTTTGCATGACTGATGGCCAGTCTTAGCAGATGCTGCTTTCTCTAGAGATACGATATGTAGAGCTGAACTGCACTTAACTCCTCACACTGACACAGTTCTTACCAGCATTCCTATGAATTATCAGGTATTTTCTAAGAGGTCCTGATTGTGAGTTTAGAGGGGGTGGAGGCTGATCAGCAGTGGTGCATGTTTACCTCAGGTATTCCTCCTTCTGGGGAGATTTCTTGTGCTTACAGAGAGAAGTGCTTGATCTCAGAGAACCCCTTTCCCCTGAGATTTACCTACACATTGTCAAGCTAACTTGTCATTCCTTTCCCGAGTTAAGTTAGCAAAGTTATTCTTCAGAGAAATCCTGTACTTTGCAGATTAATTTGATTGCTCCCCGTTTGCTCGTGTTCACAAAGAACCATTGAAAGCTGCTTGATTATACAAGATGAATGTTTTCTGTTACTTACTAGTCACACAGATGAGTTCTTGCCCAGGGTGTGCAGAAACTGCACTTCAAACAAACCCACAGGTTCACTTCACAAGCAGCCAACCACAGTCATATTTTAAGACAAGCAGAGGAGAACAAAAAAACCATATTCAACAGTACTCTTTTGAAGAGACACACACACGCAATGTTTAAAGTCTGTAAGTTTATTATTCCTTTCAAAGACTTCAAAAAATCTTAACCCAGGTGAAATACCTGTGAGACCGAAATAATCTGCAGTATCACTGGGGTCTGAGCACTCATATAATGCAAGCCAGAAGCATCATCATTCCTCCTCCCTTCCCCTTCTATCCTAAATGAAAATGAAAAAAATCCTGGAGAAGCCAGGATGAAGAAACAACATAGGCCAGAAACAATTAGCTTGTCAGTAGACTGCAAGCAAATCCTGGCACGTCAAACTCCTGTGTGCAAACTGGTAGAGTCTTCCAAAGAGTGAACGTAGTTGTAGAAAAGGAAATTGGTTTGTGAATGAAAAAAAATAGTGGTAAGAGAGAACACAAAATTCATTTGAACAGATTTCTTGGTACCTCTGTGCTCATGCTCCTCCTTGTCGTTTGCTAGGTCCTGATCCGGTTTCTTATCCAAAGAGAAGTGATTGTCATCCCCAAGTCTGAGAAACCTCAGCGTGTTGAGGAAAACATCAAGGTGAAGTTTCCATTGGGAACTGCTGCTACTTTTTTACACAGGATAGGCACCTAAACCCACATCTCCTCCATATTTCCATGGAGCAGCTCTTAAGAGGCATTGGAAGGGGAATGCAGAGATGTAAAGATGAGGGCTCTGCGCTGCCTAAGCATCCGCACTTGTTCGCTGCAGAAAAGCATTTTGTTTCTGTCAGAAGAGAAATTGGTTACCCCAGTGCAGTCCAAGCTCTGCTGTTCAGAAAGGCAGTCCAAGTTTTGGACTTGCCCCCTGGGAAATGCTTAGTGAGCCTCTCTTTAAGATGTAAGGAACAAGTTATAAACAGCAGACCCATTACAGTTTGTCTCACTTTGAGGCTGTGGTTCCCCTTGGCAGGAAAGTTCAGGTAGACGTCTGCTCATAAGGCCTGGCATTCTTAAATGATACCTCTGTGTTACTTTCAATTCATGCTGCTAAATTTTGGACTTATTTCTCCTATGAACCACCTTAGACAACTGACTGAGGCAACTATTTGCAGTTGGTACCCAGTAGTCCTCTGTTGTAGCAGAAATATTTATCGCTGGTTCCAGTATTTGCGATACATTGAGTAATCCATCCTTGGCATCTTAAGTTTTTGTTCTGTGCATTACAGCACAAACTGCATTCAACCACCCAGAACTGTAAGACATTACTATGAACAGCACCTCAGAGAGAAAAGGGCTATCTTGATTACTTTGAGGGTAGATTGGTATTTGGCTAAGAAATAAGAGGATTTCTTAACTGCTTAGCGTGGATGCAATATGTTCCTTAAGTCATGAATACATGAAGCATATTAGTAGCTAACTACTCGTGAACCTAAGTAAAAAGGGCTGTTCTTTTGTTTCCTTGATAGGTGTTTGATTTTGAACTGTCTAAAAAGGAGATGGATGTCATCCTCAGCTTTAACAGGAACTGGAGGGCAGTTCCAGTGCCCCAGTAAGTTCATTTTTATTGTTGTTATCCACTAAGCCTATATGTATTTTCATCCCCCATGTCTTGAAAACATACATGACCAAGACAATGGAGAGCTCATATCTTCAGTCTTGCACCCCAGGTGACAATGTCCTGGAACTGATGTCAGAAGGGAGACTGATTCAGGACATTCCCTTCAGCATCTTTGTGTATCATGTGCTTGCTCACAAGACTATGTTAAAATTAATGACAGAAGCAAAAGTTTAGTACATTGGCAGTGGGGCAGGGAGACTGCAGTAGGGAAATGCTGCTGAAGATACTTTCTACAATACTTAAATAACCAGTTCTTTTTCTTCTCAGAGCTGTCAATCACAAGGACTACCCATTCAAAGCAGAATATTAATGCCAGTGGTTTCTGCGAGACCTCCACGTAACTCCTTCCAGATTAGAAGATGTACTGTGTAGCTTGGTCTTGATTTCTTCTTTTGTACTTGACTGTCATTATGAGCAGTTACTTCTCCTTTTTTAGGAGGAGGCTGCTAGCTGGTATAAGAATGCATCAATACGGATGGAACTGTTGTAAATACTGTTAGCAGAAATCTGGTTTTCATTAACAGTAAAAAGACAATGTCTCTTCATTTCCTCTTTTCCTTGTTTTCCTTAATTAAAGACATGTTTAACAGAAAACTCTGGTTACTTACATGATTTTTTTTATACATTATTTCCAGTGCAGTCAGTCATACTGGCTCATGAGTTGCTGTAAAGGAATGTTCTCTTTATTCACTTTGCTTTTTACATAATTGTGATTTTTATAGTGTGAATCTCTAACGTTTTGGAATTTTATATGAAATTTGAATAACAACAAAACAATCAGTGCAGTGCTTAAATTGTTTCATAAAATTAGTTACGAAAACATGCCTGACGTCTGTTGTTTGTTTTTTAATCTTAATACAGACAGAAATGAGCTTCTATAATTCCTGTACAAGGACAGTACATAGAGACTACTTTGTGGCTTAAGCATCAAACAGGATTGTGCTCTAGCTAATGCTAAAGAACAAAGTTGTACCTGTTACCTCATGCAGCTCTCTCTGAAGACCTAGAAACTGAAGTCTTGAGTGATTACTGGTGAAAGGTTGAAGACAGAATCCTATACAATGATAACACACATCAAAATCTACCTCACTGAATATAAGGACTACCTACAAAATGAGACAGACTATCTGTAGTAGTCACAAACATAATATTAGATTTCTGCAATTCTGCTGGCAGCATTCAGAACAGCATGTCCAGACAAGGGTTGGCTTTATCTAAGAAAAACATAGAAAATATTTTCTTTAAAAACACCAAACCCTGAGGTAGACTCACATTTGTTTTAAATTATTTCCAGGTAGATATTGCCAGGCCAAAGCAACAGCAGGTTTGAAAAAGGCTCTTGTGTGGCATTCCACACTGACATGAGAAAGTCTGGCTAGGATGCCGAGTGAGCTGCAGGAAACCATGATCAGAAACGAAGATGACAATTTGGTACTGTCTGAAAAATTGTCACCTCATAATGGTATCAAAATGGCAAAAAGCCTGCTGAGTCTGCCACTAGGGTATTTGTCTTTGGTGAATTCTGCCAGGAGGTGGTGCCAGCTGGTGGGAACAAGCCATGACCACACCGCTTCATGGTATTAGGGTATTAACTCTAAAACAGCATGCTTCCATGCTCTCACAAAAGGCAATAACCAGGAGCAGAAGAAACTTCTCTACATCATGAAAGAAAAGTGTCACTTCACGTGAGGCAGAACAGGCACACTTCCAAGCATACAAGATCTTTTCAGGTTAAATTAGGCAGCATCTGATTATTTCTTCCTAGCTGCTTGCTGCAGCCTTCCCATTGCTTCCTGTGGAGCTGGCAGCAGCTTAGGAGGCCTCTTTCAGATGACCATGGACAGGTTTAGAGTAGGGCATTACATGCTGTGTTGCTGTTAGAGCAAAAACAAAGCACAGAGCAGCCAGATCTCCCCAGGCTTGGTCCCTATGATCATGCAAAGCCTGGAAGCACATCCTGCTGAGGTAGACAGAAGAAACAGGATGGTTCTCACACAGAAAATGTTTTTTTGAAACAGGGAAGCAGAAGGCTGTACTGCTAGGTCAGAACCTACTTTGCCAGACACACTGGCTTCTGGACGATGCACAGCTCCCATCATGTACTGAGAAGCACAACAACTAAGGTTCTTTTCCCTCCCCCAAGAATATGTAGGTTAAAATTGCTAATTTTACCACTTGGTTGCCTACTGTAGGATAGTAGATCAGGAGAGACACCCTTTGAGCTTCTTTTCAATGATACGGCCTTTGCACTATTCCTATCCCAGTTACAACTGGCTCATTCCTACTCATTAAAAAACAGGGGGCTGCTGATGGAAATACTCCATTTATTGTGGATGCAGTTTCAGAATACATTGTTTGAATAAATCATTTTTATTGCAGCTATTGGATGTATTTGAAAGACTCATAAGAGTGTTTACAAAACCCCTAAACAAAAAACATGACAACTCACAATGTCAGGCACAGTTTCACCCCCTACAGATAACTACGTGCATCTCTATATGTAAACAGGATGTTTCAGACAAGCAGGGGATCTCATCTTTCGGTTGAAATAAAACATTATTCTTCTTAGGAAGGAGTCAGATGCTGTGAGAGATGGAAGTGGTGAAAAGGGAGATCCTGGTAGTTCTGGTGCACAACAAAGCTGTTAACAATATGCTCAGGGGCTACTTCAGTTGCTCAGTTTATGCCACCCATACACTGTAGGATGTAAATGCTGAACTGCATGGCATGTAAATTCAAAACAAGCTGATGTCTTATAGCTGTGTGTTTACTATATACAAACAAAAACATCTGTAAATAAGATATTTGGGAGAGAGAGTTAAAAAGAAGCACTATATAGATAGAGGTTTACTTCATTTTCAGTGGACTTAGTGTACAGCACTGATGGATGGCAAGATCTAGTGTACAGTCATTTGAAACAAGCTCCAACTGTGGTTAGGTTTTTTTTCTTTTTCATTATGGTAGCTTTATATAAATTAAACTACAATGTTTTATACAAGTGACCTATTTTTGACCCTCTATACCCTTACCTTTTCTTCTTTTAAAAACTATACTTTCTTTTTAATTACCCATTACTGGGCAACTGACATTTAAAAATTTTTAATACTTATCTCACCATACCTCTAATGGCAATTATGAAATCTTACTATAGAAAAACGTGTGATTCTGTCTTTATTTTTTTTAAGCTGTGATATTGGCTAATTATGTATGTTTATTACTAAATATAATACTCTAGCACGTATTAAAGCATTCTACCATTAGTAGTGCCTTTAGGCTAAACTGTATAAAGCTATGTGTGTATATATTCTAAATTGCATTCAATTACTAGTCACTAACAACAAAAAGAAATATCAGTACCGCTGTCAGCTAACATAATCATCCAAATTTAAGTATTAACTTAAACTAGAATGGAAAAATTGATGCTTAAAAAAAGTATAAAACAAAAAAATTAAAACATGTTATTGATGCAGTATTTCTCATGACATGGGCAACTTACAGAAAATATTACATTGTCAACTAAAGATATTTCTTCCATGCCTTAGTCTAAAGTGCAGAAAGAAAAGACTTCTGTATTACAAAAGCAACCATTGTTTTTATAGGTTTACTGCACACCTTTCTTAAGCAACTTCACTTTACACGCATTTTGGGTTGACTTCTTTTGCCAGTTGAAATCACTGTTCAGATACATAGTTATGACTATCAGTAGGAGAGTCTATATATTTCACAGCATGGGTTTCTTTAGGAATAAAGATCTTTAGGAATAAAGGCTCTTGTGCAAAGGCAGTACTATTATGATGAATGTCTAGACTGATTATTAAATACAGTGCTAATATACATGGTTTTAACTGGGATAATGCAAAAAGACATTTTGGTAAATAAACATAAATATAAAAAGAACAATTTAGCACTTTTTCCTTTTTTTTTTCCCCAACTGATTGGTCCAGCGTCTTTAGTGGTCTTCTACGGTTCTTTCTCAAATTGTCTCAAACCTGCTGAGAAAGAGAAAGATTAAAGACCACTTGAAATAACCTAAACACATCCCTAAAATAGAGATGGCATGGCTCTAGATTAACACCATGTAAGAAAGCAAGACACAAGCTGGATGGTGCTGTGGCTCATGGACTGGGCTTGCTCAGAGCTGGTCTCCAAGAGGACATGCAGGATTTCACCTCTTTCACCTCCAACAGCCCCTGGAAGCAGCTCAGGAAGAGCTCAGGAGCTTCCCACTCAGAAATGGGGTGGTTGCTGCACCGAGCACTCAACCCAGCTGCATGCGGGCGGCTGATGTGCTAAGATGAGCTGTGCTGCAGTGCTTGGTGCACGCACTCTGAACCTGTGACAAGTCTCCTGAGAGCCTCTTCCTGCAAAGCCCTCATCTTACTCAGGCTTTGAGTGTCTGAACTGCTCAGCTGGGTCTGCAATGACACTTGACTGCTGGCACCTTCCACAGGAATAGAGCTGTGCTAACACTGAGAGAGCCTGAAAACCCCTCTCCTTACAGCTGAGTTCAAAAAAGGAGAACGGGGGGGAAGGAAAACTATTCTGTTCTGCATGACTCCAAATTGATAAGAAAAGTTCACAGGTATACCATACCTCTGGCTTCACATACGGATGTGCACACACTTTTCTTCACATATTAATGTATAGCAAATCAAATGTCTTTCTATATTTTATCATTTCATTCCTAGTGAAGAGTCAAGGGATGTTGCAAAGCATCTATAATGCTATTAAATTAATCAGTAAATTTCCATTCTTCCCCACTGCTCCTTAGAATCATAGAATCAACTAGGTTGGAAAAGACCTTTAAGACCATCAAGTCCAACCATTACCCCAGCACTGCCAAGCTCACTGCTAAACCATGTTACTAAGGGCCTTGTTTACACTGGTTTTGAACACTTCCAAACACATAATTCCTTTAGTTTTATGTGGAGTGTTTTAGATTAAAATAAAATTTAAGCAAGCTAGGAGAGCAACTTTGCAATTTTGCCAATTTCTTTCTGTACAACTAGGTTGTCTTTCTTAAACTAGTAGTTTCAAAATGACAGTAGTGTGCCTTGAGAAGGCACTAACGCACAGCTTCAGTAAAAACAGTGCTGCTGCTGGGTGCGTTTGAACTCCAGTACAGTCTGGGTGTGCAGGAGCACATGGGGCTCACAACCAGCCAGAAGAATTGTTTTTCAAAATCGACACTGCTGAGTTTTCATCAGGCTTTACCATTACCCAGTGGCAGTGTTCAAAATCAGATGCAGGGCTCATTCTCAGTAATAGTGCTGAAATCTTCCATGTCTGCTCAAATAATGTTGCTGCAATAGCCTCATTTTCTGGGTTCTCTCTGCTCATGAAAGGCATATTAATTGCTGCTGCAGCCTTTAAAGAGCCTTTCCCAGATGCCTTGCATTTGCTGTAGTTAAACGACCATCCCATTCGTCAGACCTCATGCAGTTTAACAACACTCTCCAGCTACAGCAAACATGTTATGCATGTAACTTGAACAAGGCTTTGCAATCATGGCTGGAACACTGCTAATCCTTAGTCTTCCTAGAAAGGTGATTTAGGTTTATTTCTCAAACATTCATGTTTTGATGATATTGCAGTGGAGCTGTTGAAAGGCTAAAGACAGAAAGGTGGGGGGTTTTTGCATCAATACTAACAGCTGTAGAATTTTGAAACATGGATATGCCTGTGTGAAAACATGGCAGTATTTCTATTTAACATGGAAGTGTCTTATCAGAATTACTTACCATTAGTCTCTGATTTTTTCCCCATAGCTGATACCTGTTCGAAAAAGTCATAACCCATTATTAAACTTGAATTTGTGAAAACAAAGCTATTTATAACAAGAAAAAAAAATCAACTCCATGCAAAGTACAGATTTCCACTCACAACACAGCCTTAAAAATGCTGCTAAATAGGAATTAATATAAAAGTTATACGCTGCCCGTGGCTTTCTGTATGTCATTGTACTTTCTTGTACAGATAAAAAGGCAGGATAACAAATGACATCTAAAGGCCTAATTCCAACTGACTGACCATATGAAGGCAAAAGGCACCTTCCTCCTAGAAAGCACCTCATAAAGCTATTATTCTTTTAATAATACAAGGAAGTGTTACCTTAGAAGAAGAAGCTGGCTTTTCAACTGACTGCTTCTCCCAGAGGTTACGTTTGCCGGACACATCTCCTGGTTTTAAATCCTGTATTTTAAAATTAATGTCAGAGAACATAAACCAACATTAGTTCAGGTTTATTTTAATTTGTTAAGAAGTCAAAATGTGACTTCCTTATAAAAAAATTTGAGGAGCATTCACAGAGTCTATCAATGACACTTTACATAATGACTCCACATGCTTTATGGCAAAAAACAGTTCTGCTGCACCTATTCTTAGAACTGCACAGACTGGTCATAACTTATTATGTTCATCCTAAGGAGTAGACTGAAAAATTACTGCACATTTGGGTTTTTAAGACAGACAATTCCAACTTAATATAATATAAATAGTATTTCTATCAAGGGAGAATTCAAAAGTAGCTTGCCTCATTATTTTAGATCAGAAATAAAATGTTTAATTAAAAAAACCCTGTAAACCAATGTTGTAGGAACTCTAATACCACAGAAAAGCGGATCCTCCCTTGCAGAGTTATATATAGGTTTCAGTATTTAACACTTCAGTCCTTTATATTCATTTGAATTTATAATGTAATGTATCCTTTAAAACCTTAGCATGTACCAATCAGTAGCCCAACAGAAAAAAAAGCAGGTGAATTAAAGTCATTAGTAAATAGTAATAGTCTCTGAAAATTAGTGTATATGGAGACTTTAACCAAAACTTGATAAAAATGTCAAGCTGCTTGAGGAACAGCATGACTACAAATCAAGATGCCATATGCTAGGCTAGTAGCAATGCATCTGCTTAAGGACAGTTGGGTTGGTATCTACCTCTGTGGTTAGCAAATAAAAAGACTCTTGAAACAAGTTTAGACATAAGTACTCTCCTATTCAAAATGTTCAAATCATGCACAGTTTCCAAATCTTGCTCTTGCCATCCATAGATAGGTAGTTTTCTGCACATAAGAATTTATAACTTGGGGTAGAAAATGCCCAGTGATGAATGGAAATATGATTTTTGCAAGAGGTAGAAATCATGCAACCAGCATAGATGCTCTAGACTTGATCATAATATACAGCCAAAGAGGGATGCTGATGGTTAAGACTTTAAGCCAATATTGTATTTCAAAAGGAGAGTTCAGCAGTAACAGAGGAAGGAAGAAACCAGCAAAATTGCAGTGGACCATTCCATAATCCTGTAATAATTCGGGATCTGTGATATAGGTTCATCATAGAGCTAATTGAGAACTTTGCTCCCTCTACTTTAATTGAATGTTGTTCCAAAACCCATAAGAATCTTGATGGTCACAAAAACTTCGGTTCTTTATTTTGGTGGTATGTGGTGGGGTAGGAATTTATTTGCTAACTAAGAAATTCTAGGTTTCCATTTGATTTGTCCTGGCAAAAAAGAAAAAGAAAAGGAAAAAGAAAAAAAAAGTACAAATCACACATTACAGATACATGTCATTCTTCACAGTCAATTATAAACAGGTTTACCTGACCAACTTAGCAAACAGACCCTCAAAGAAGAATAGGAGGAGGTCAGGTTCCTTCAAGCAGATATATTGAAAGAAGAAAGAACAATCTATTGAGAAAGAAGGAAATGAAGACATAGATAGAAATAGTTGGCTCAGGGGAAAACAAGATGTTAGTTTTACATTACCTAAAAGATGTAACTTAAGAGAGAGGAAAATCTGGAGGTAGATGCTGTGCCACAATGACTTCTTCTGTTTTTATATTTATGTCCATAAGGACACAATCTCCATATAGCTATACCAGCATTAGGGACAGCACTGCAAATCTCAAGCTCCTCTTTTGAGCAAATATGAGTGTGAATTAGGAAACAGTTTTTCAGGCTGCACCGTTTATAAAATGCAAGTAAACTGGCAGAAAAACACTACACAAGGATATGGGGAAGAAACCAGTTCTTGAATTAAATCCCAAAGTTGAATCATTAACTTGCCATTCTCCAATACTGATATCTTCAGCTCTAGTTCCTCATCCCCAGCCTTCCATTACAATCCTCACAATTAGCTGTTTCTGCACTTTTCCACATCCACACTGCTGTTTCTCATGCTCCTATCTTATTGCATTGATAACATTTTCTGCTCTGATTCTTGTTGAAGTAATGTGCATGGTAAAAGGCCTTCATTAGAAATCCCATTTAGATTCTTAAAGGATTAAAGTATTATGCTTAAAAATACACTTGAAAGATATTTACAGGCAAGGGTCAATACACAGACCCAAGGTCTGTGGCTGGTAATTTCTAAATCAGTGGTAGGCCTTTCACAGGTGGTAGATTAATGTCCTCCTCTACCAGAAAAGTGCTAAAAGGGGTCTTTTTAGAGGACCTCTAAGCTTTAAGGTGAGAACTGCCTTGCTTCTTCTCCCACTTTTCTGACTATCCAGGAGTCAGCAGCCAGAGGGCTTCTGTCAGCTTCCAAGAGAGGACATGCAGCAAAGTTCCTCCAATGACCATCAGCTGCTTGAGGAAGCACCATCACCACCTCTGCTGCATGAGAGAACCCACCTGCTGAAGAGATTGTTGTTATAAGTTTACTTACAGAAGGTTTTGGAGCAGGTGATTTGTTGCTCTCAGGGGTCTTGGTTAACCACTCATTGATACGACTGGAGACACCAACCTTCAGTCCAGCAGTTTCCTGAAAAATAATAAAATCTAATCAGAAGACTTTCAGAATAGCTTCTCCTATGTTTTCCACAGCTTAGATTTAATAACATAGCCAATCCTGAGTTTAATATAGAGGTCCTCACTGAGACTATGGCTAAAGAAGTGTCACTCTGAAGATATTGTCCCTATAAACCACACAGTACTACTGGCCTCTAGTTTTCAATAATGATAACTGTGAAATGACAAAATTATTTCCACTTTAGTGCTAATCCAGGAATAAACATTAGACATAAACTTGCTGTTTCTGTCACAACCCCAAACTCCAAGGAGAAAAAAAATCTTTAGCCGAAAAGAAGAAGAGACACCAGCCTATTTTTGTTTTGCTAAATTAAAATTTAAAAAAAACCCCAACAAAACAAAAAAACCTCCCAAAACACAACAACAACAAAAACCAAAAAACAAAGCCACACAGTAGAAGAGTTAAGTGGGCTAAAATCTAAATCATTAAAATAAAACTGTAAAAGATTAGTACAAGTTACTGAAATTTCATGGTTATCTGTAATAACCCCCTTCAGTCCATGGCTCAGTTCTTTGCCTATGATGAATGATTATCAATTCACATAAATTTCTAGAATGGAAATGTTGCCTTAAGAATTTACATAGAAAAAATAAAGGTCTCACAAATGCTTCTATGCATTATCTGTAAAACATCATCGTTATCTTGCCCATTTAATCCTCCTCTGCCCCCCAAACGAATGTTTCCCAACACAAAGAATTTCTTTGTACTCCGCTTGAGCTATTCAGATATATTTGTCTAAGATACCTGATGTGGCTCTGGAATGTCTCATAACTTAGCTCAGTATGTCACTAAATTCTTTCGTTATACTCAATATTGCAGCCACATAATTTTGTGGGTTTCTGAGGACCTCAGGATCCTCTGGGTTATTCTTCACCAGTGATGTTAACAGGAGCAGCCAGGCTTATTCATAGGAACATGAATGGCAATGTCAGGCACATAACATAATTCTTTATAATCACTATGTAAAATTAAACACATACCTTATTTGGTGTTCCTGTTCCAGAGGGTGATGAAAAAACATTCCCTTTCTCCCACATGCTCTTGATATTACGGACACCCTCAGCTGGAACTGGAAGGTCAGAGGCTGCTGGCTTAGCTGGTCTTGCAGCCTTTGTGCCCTGCAGAAGAAGTAAGGCCAGCTGATTTTGGCATCAAGAGCTGAAGTTGCAGGGTGGTTTGACTCTGGGCAGTGCTGGGGAATGCAGCAGTTATGAGTGGTTGTAACAGTGATCATGAAAAGATGGGAATGAGTACCCAGCTCAAGAGGTGCCACTGAGACTCTTCCCAGTTTGATTTGCAGTTACACCCTTGACATGACCAGCTATGAAAACTGCAATCACTTAGATTTTTGCATCTATTGCATTTCTAAGGCTTATTGCAAACCACAGCTCAGCACGCAGCTGCTCCCAGGCTTTCATTTGTCCTCCTCCAAGTCTTAGCACTTGCATCATGTGCTCATGACTCTTTCAGGGACACTGCTATGGAAATCCTTATGCAGAGACGGGGGGAAAAAGCTGCTCTGTCATTCAGCATCAGACTCTGATTCTTCTGTCACAGACAACTTTATCTCACAACTCACGATTCTAGGGGTAAAATTCAGCAATTATAGTATATTTTGAATGAGGTGCTTTTTTAAAGAGTAGGGAGCTGGGCTACATTATCTAGTGGCTTCCACATTGCCTATACTCACTCCTTTATGAAAACAGTTTAAAACAAAAAACCAAACATCTATTTTTGCTTGGACTATGAAAAGAAAAATCCCTCAATTCTGACTTCTAGGCACATTATTAGCCACAGCTTGTCAAAATCACCTGGAGTCAAATTCAGCATTTTGTTCTGACTCTGTTTTTTCTTTGTCACCACTTAAATCCCTAGTTCATTGCTGTGTCTTTCTTTGCCAAGGAATTTCACTCTGAAGTGGCAGCCAGCAACACAGGCCCAGTTCATTGCTTTCCTAAATAAGCTGCTAGGTCAGCTTTGTTCAGGATGACTATCAGCTCTTTGCTGATAGTACTCTCAACAGCCAAAAAGAGGACGCAGCTGTCACTCAAGAGATGCTGACTGAGTCCTTCAAAAGCTACACCAAGCTTACAAAGCAGAGTAAATTATAGTATGAAAGGGAAGACAGGAATCTGAGGTTTTGTTTTTATTTAGATATATATCTAGATGTTAGGTATAGGTGTGCCTCAAGCGTTTTGTTCTTGAAATCACACTGAAAAAGGGCTTGTGACCAAAAATGCCTGCAGTTCTTGAACAGTAAAACATAGGCTGATGAAAGTCTCAAAAGCCATTAGCAACTAGAGCCATCAAGACCTGGAATTAACTTACCTCAATTGCACTAGTGTATTGCTCAAGCCTACTGTCAATTTTTGAGACAACTGCAGTTGTATGGGTGGGTTTCATACCACTGTAGAAGTAGAAAAAAGAGAGAAATAAATTATTAATCCCTCCAATTGAACACTGCTGTTTTGACTGATCTTATTGTTTCATTGCTTTACCTCTTCTGAGCGGATTTGTTCAAAAATTCTGCTCGCTCCTCTATCTAGAAAAGAGAGAAACAAGAGCTGTATGGTTAAAGTTAATAAAAAGGCAGCCTGTACAAGGCCAGGCTAAAATGTCATTTCAAATGTCAAAAGGCCAATCCAAAAGAGATGCATTCCAACAGAAATCACCACAGACACAAACACAGGATTCATAGTTAGGAGCCTGTTATGGATATATGTTCTGCATTAATTTTTTGCATCCTGCGTATTTCTTCAGGGCCTCATTTGTAACAAGAGAATAAATCACCAATACAGAAAGGAGAAAACAAGTTCATATTGTGCAAGGGGTTGATATTCACAAAATCTATATAAAATTTCCTCATATCTCCTGCATTTTCTGAGTTGAAGCATCAGACTAGGCCAGGTTTGGGGGTTAGCCACATACCCTCTCTCATGCATGTTTTTTCGGGATACCGATAATTGAATTTGAGCTCTAAAAAAACCAATCAGACTGTACCCTGCTCATGTTCAAGCAGGGTCATTGCTGAGTCAATATTTACCAGCTGTTATTATACAACGTAATGTCTCAAATTTCATCATTATTTTCTAGTCTGTGTATAGGAAAATATTGTCATATTTCCAGGGAAAAATAACCATGAAGGTCTCATACGACTTATGGCAAATGTCTCAAGAATTTGAAAACAAAAAGACTCCATCCCTGAATAAAGTTTTAAAATATTTAATGATGAGGGCAATCTATTTGCAAACCTCCTCAAGCGTCTTCCACATTGCATTATTCCACTTCTTGTCCCAGGATCTACAGTTCCACTTAAGGGTAAAATATACAAAAGCAGCTCCAGGGGATAGAAATGACTATTAATTAGCCTGGCTGGTTTCCTGGGGATTCCCCAGCCTCAGTATGTGTTGTCCATTTACAAGCTACTTGAACAGTGACTGCTGAGGCATTCACGCTTTTAAAATTAGGCAATGACAGCCATTCCTTTAAATGGCTCTTCTCGGTGCCTTTAGCACGCTGTACCAGAATACTAAATCCCACAGCAATCCCATCAATGCATGTTTTATTTCTCAAGTCCGTATAAGCAAAAACTCCAGCAGTTCACTTCAGTGCAGAATTTGCCAAACAGGGTCACTGGAGGAACTCCAGCTATCATCTGTCCAGCTCAAGGGCACCTCTAAAGCGCCAATACATATATACACACAATTTACAGAGTAATTTACATTAACAGTTTTAGTTACCAATATACGATCTAAACAGCCGTGAGTGGAATGATGGGCTTTGCTCGGGTATGTACCAAGTGTCTCTACGGAGTGAATTCAGAAGACCACTGCTGGTCCACAGAGCTCTAGAGTGAAGCCTGTGTGTATCTGTGGGACAACACTGAGCTAGACTTTTAGAAGGGCTCTCAGAAAAACTTTTGAAGGTGATGGTGCA
>JANHGB010025486.1:0-42643 GCA_026283785.1 Coracopsis vasa | reverse complement strand
AAAACACTTAAAGGGATGTGTGTATACTTGTTTTAACAAATTCAATAAAGAAGCATAACATCATATTTGTTCCTTTTATTTGTTTATTTGTATCAGAAAGGACATCAGAGCTGGTAGATCCTCACATTTATTTCTTGTTCAATTAAAATAGTTCATGGTAGTAGATAATTTTTGTCTTCTTTCTTTATAAACTCTTGGATAAGACAATACTCATTGATGCTGGTGAGTTTGATACTCATCTGCAGTAGTTATGATGTGGGAATCCGAGGTTTAGGTCCAGATAATTGAGGAAAGTGCTTAACTGGGGGAGGTAGTATGACTGTATCATGAAGTCAAAAGCTAGCCTAGAGAGACAAAGAATCAGAGATTAATGCAGACTTGGAACACCTCCAACCCTGCCAGGTACTTACTCTCTACAGTATGTCCTCAGTACTTATTAAAGCCTGATGCTGCCTAACCACAGACCTAACCCTGCTGGTTTCAAACTTCATGCCAAGAAAGGTTCTTTCTGGTATACATTCACGTCTTTGACTGGTCCACTCTGAGTGGCAATCTTACATTTATTGCATCTCGTGACACCAGCCTTCTTCTTCTTGGCATCAATGTTTTCATTAGTTTAAGCTCCAGCAACATTACGCTGAGAACACTGGAGAATCTTTTAATTCCTAAAAGGAGTAGAAAAGTTGTCTGAAGCAGGGAAGTATAGAAAGCAGTTTGGGAGGAGACAAAGACATACTTTGCATAGGGAAAAAAACAAACCAAACCAAAACAAAAATCCAAAACAAAACCAAAAAATAGTACAAGGATTAATAGAAAGAAACTAGGAAGAGCAGAATATAATTGAAGTATTTATAAATCTTATGTGTGGATATTGCTTGGGTATACATTTTTATTTACCACAGTGACCTAAAGTCCTTTTGATACCTGAAAGAATTGTAGAATACTTTGTGTTCAAAAGAACCTTTAAATGTCATCAAGTCCAACAGCTCTGCAATAGGCAGGAGCACCTTCCACTAGGCCAGGTTGCTCAGAGCCCCATCCAACCTGACCTTGAACACTTCCAGGGATGGGGCATCTACCACCTCTCTGGGCAATTTTTCCACTGTTTCACCACCCTCATAGTAAAAAATTTCTTCCTTATATCCAGCCTGAATCTCTCCTTTTAGTTTAAAACCATAACCCGTTGTCCTATCAAAACATACCCTGCTAAAAAGTCTATCCCCATCTTTCTTATAAGCCCCCTTTAAGTATTGAAATTTCTGGATTGCTCTTCATTTGGCTCAAAATTATTCTGTCTTTCAAGAGTCAAAGTCCATGACTATGATGGCTTCGTTTTAGACTACTGCCTGGCACTGAAATAAACATCTTTCAGATGCATGGATTAGGGAATTTAAGAAATAGCCATACCTCCAGGATATGTTTTTGTAATTATCTTGCCTTTCCTATTTTATCTTACCTGTCTGTACATGAAGACTGATATAATTGTGCTCAAAGTGCAATAGGGATGCAGATGCCCACATTATAATCTCATAGTTTTTCAGTCAAATGCATCCTGTAGAGATTCTGTCATTGAAGAAAATCTTAACAGTTATGTCAATGCTGTTCACCTGTTTCTGTATCTGATTCCTGTAGCTGTTGACATATATTTACATCTCTCTTCATTGATGTTGCCACAGTTTGGGCAGATGCTTATTGTTACTGTTCCTGACTGCGATTTCTGAAGAGTCCTGTTTTATATTCTAATAATGAAACTCACATTTATTATAGACCAGGCCCATTTCATTGTCTCTTGGGCTTATTCAACCAGTTAATTTGTCTTCAATGTTCATGCCATTATACTATTCCATCTCCCTTAGTTTGTTCTTTTAATGTTTAATACAGCTCAAACAGCTCAACAAGAACTATTCTGCTTTTAAAAGAGAACAACTGCTTACCATGTTGCAAGAAGTCTGTTTTGATGCCATTTGTACCAATGAACCTTTAAAATATTTGCTTTTTAACCTCTGTAAAATTTCCCAGTATAGCAATCCCAAATTTTACTTGATATTTTTAAATTATTTTCATTTTTTTAAAATTAAATCTTGTCAATGTTCTCTGTTTGGTCCTATCTATGACCAGAAGTGATTGATGAACAAAACCCTACTTATTTAGTGACACAGAAGTACTGCTGCTAGAGTGAACTAAGATGATGTTAACCATACCAAAAAAGCTCTATTTTGGGCAACAAAACCTGCCTCATCATCATGTGTTCACCTGAGCTGCTGTATGGGAAGGCATAACCCAGTGACCTAAGATTTTAAATATAGGTATATAAAATCAACCATGTACATTCACACCTCTCTAGCATCCTGTTCCGTGTGAATGAATTGCTGCACCTCTATACTTTCCCTCCACTCATGTTATTCAGCAAGAAATTACTGCAAGGAAGAGTAACAACCTGGGCCCAACCCTGGCAAGCAGTATTTTTCTCATATCAAAAAAGCCAGAACCCACTAAATTTCATGACTTTACTGGATTAGGAAGAAAGCATCAGTGCTTAAAGCTTAACATTAGATATTTTTTATGCCATTTTAATAACTCCTCTGAAGTTATGAAACAACACCCAAATAGCTGATGTATTCAGTTTCAGTGATTCAATTCCTTTTTCTTTGTTTAAATGCAGATTACACCGAATAGCATATATCCCAGATGATTTGTCGTTTCTTCTGAAATAGCTAAGGAAATTAACCTTTTGATTTTCTTTTTTAAACCTATAAACATAAACTTCTAAGCAACTAACTCATTATTAAAAGTCAGAGTGTTTGCTACATTAATTTTCACTCTAAAATTAGGTTTTTGTCTCACAAGTCCAGTGCTGGTAACAGTTGGTAACAGTTCCTTTAGATTTTAAGTATTGTGTCATCTTTAAGAAAATATCTAGTAGATAAGGTTATTTAGGCTAGACTTAGGGCAGCTACTCATCTTTAGACAAGACAATTACAAAAATCAGGTACTGTAAACAGAATGATGCAGAAAACACATGCCACTATTGAACTTCCAACACACAAAAAGTAGTTCCCTGTAGTCACTTAGACATTATGATTGGTAAAACATCCAATGGAAGGTCAAATATATTAAGACATCTTTCATTTTTCTGGAGAATGCAGTTTAGTAGCTTCTAGCTGGACTGAGATGAGCAGAAAGAAACGCAAGAGGCAAGGTATCTAGCTTTATTAGGCTGTAACACAGCAATTAATGCTGAGACATATTTGTCAGTACTTTGTAAAGTGTGAGCTAGAAGTCCTCTCTTGAATGACTTAATCTGATTGAGTATTGCCATCAATAGCCATAAAAAGGTTCTGTTGGTCTTCAGACTTTTGCTTGGTATGTTGCCATTCACTGCTCAACTGCAGGATGTTAGCAGTCACAGCTCAGCACGTTTATGGTATGCCTTTGTCCACTGACTCCAACTGCAATACCACTTCTTAAAGTCAGTATTTCCCAGATGCCCCTGAGACCTATCTGCTTGTTTATGCTATACCTTCCTCTCTCTTCCAAGACATACTTCATTCCCTTTTGGGCAGAATGTTACTTTCTTTTGTGAGCTGAGATAGCATATACAGCCTTTGGTGAATGTAAATAAGAAATGTGCTTCTAGCAAACAAATATGGGAAGTTCCTCTATCAAGTTAGGCAATGAACTAGCCTATTGAAGGGTAACAGCCAGCAATCTTTTTCAGAATTACATATGGAGATTCCTACTGATTCAGGAGCCTTTCATGCAGAAAGCATGTACTACAGAAACAGAATATTCATGGCAAATAGGGTTACAAGAGATGGAAGGCACCACAGAAGGGATCATATATATACAAATCCTCGCCTGCTCTGAGGGTGAAGTGATGATTTGCCAAAAAAAGATGGCAATAAATGGCATCATATGGAAATGAAGAAAAGAACCCAAGAATATTGCAGCATTGGCCTTTTCCTGCTGGTTTGGTTTTGGTTTCTTTTTTTCCATAATCTGGCAAAAAAAGTAATGTTAATGTTGCCAATGCTTTCAAAAAATTCTAAACATGATAGACTGTATCCTAAATAACATGCTAAAAGTACAAAAAAATTTTAGAAAGACAATCTGGGAATAGAGATAGAAAAGAGGCAATACAAATTTTAATATGGAAAGATGCAAGCTACCAAAAGCAATACTGTTAAATTAGATTGAAGGAAGATAGCAGAGCACAGATTGGACCTCTTTACAGTGTGGTATAGCTTATAAACCTCCAGAACAATTCTGATATGTGCAGGTCTTGTCATGCAGAAAAGAACTAATAGTCTGTTTCTTCCTGGCTTTAGAGTAAGCACAAATGGAATGTTAAATAGTTCCAGACACATGAGCACTGGAAAGATAGCAACAGTGAGATGCTTAAAGGGGTGCTTTGTGAAAAGAACATAAAAAATTGAAAGGATTTTAAAAAGAATAAAATATTCAAGTGCAAATTATTCTTATTTAGAGACATTTTGTATACCTCCTTCTGGAAATCATGTGCTGTACCATTATGTGTTTAAAATATTTATGAGAGAAGTGAGATTTAATTCATTTATGTGATTTTATTTTATTTCTAAGGTATTTTTCATGTTTTGTCTAAAAAAGAATCCAAACCACTGTGATTTGACTCTATATTAGACTCATCTTCTTTAAAATATTTCCTCTATATGATGTGATTTAATTTCATGTGTGCCTTTGTAGAAGTGAGTAAATAATATCAGTCTCACTCTGCAGATAACATGATGTAGACAAAATAATCTGGGGTTTTGTTTGTTGGTTCGTTTTACTTTCTTACACAATCTTTTCATAAACGATAAAAACATAATTCATTCAGCATGAACACACATTTCTGAATGGCATAGGACAGTTGCTCTTGTTCCTGCCAAGGCGTTATTTACCTCTGAGCTTATTTATACCTTAGCTATTTTCCTTCTTCTGCAAATAACTATGGGTTTTGGCTGACAGAAATTGAAGGGAAGTCAAGTCCCAGCAAAAGTTGACTCTTTCGCTTAGTTATGCTTCCAGCCTTACATTCTTTGCTTGCTGAAAACCAGAAATGACACTGATTTGGACATAGTGACACTCTGGTTTTTATTCAAGGTGAATACACTGCAGTGAATATTTTACATCTGTTAACTGTTGCCATCTTTACATAAATATTTAAAAGGCAAAATAGATTCCCATTCCTGGTTTTCATGCCTTTACTGAAAAGAAGCTAACAGACTCTGAAATTAGGAGGCCTCGCTTATGGAAACCTTTTGGATTTCACAGCAGTGGACTGATGGGATCTGAAAACTGCTTTTGTTAAATACCTGCTGTTTATGAAAAGCAGATGAGGAGCAATAGTGCAACATTATGTAAAACCTTGAGGTTTATTGCAAGGTTTTTGACAGAAAATTGAATAAATTATATTATTCCTATTGTTGAAAAATGTGTGCAGAATTTAAGTGGTTGCGTAACTGTAGGATTATTGAAAGACTGGGATTTCACAACCTCTTTAAGCAGCCTAAAAGTGATGTGCCACCAAGGAGAATATTTCAGTCCCCCATACATTGTGTCTGTATTTCCACTACTCTCCTTTTCTCCTATGTGTAGCACTAGTTTTTGTGGTGCCACATGGGAAGTTAGATTTTTTTCAGCTGGATGAATTTCTAATCTACCTGGGAAAAAAAGAAAGCAAAGAAATTTTGAGAACAACAAACAAATTCCTTACAAATACCACAGTTGCCACGGAGGGAGAACAGGAACTTGCAGTTATGTGCAGGGAGAAGCCAGAATCACCAACTTTGCTTTAATCTGACTAAGTATAATGGGAAATTATGATACTGTGCAGAAGACGAAATGTCTGTCTCAATGTCTTAACAATGTAATACAATTTTTATGCATTGTGTTAAACCTATTTTTTTTTCTTTGAGAGAGAATAATGTGTATTTAGACCAGTCAATTTAATATTATATGACTTAGAAGTGAACCTACTTTATTTGATAGAATTGTAGAATAGTCTGAGTTGGAAGGGACCCTAAAAATCATCTAGTTCTAACCCTCCTGTCATGGGCAGGGATGCCTCACCCTAGACAATGCAGCC
Source organism: Coracopsis vasa (assembly GCA_026283785.1). Taxonomy (NCBI): domain Eukaryota; kingdom Metazoa; phylum Chordata; class Aves; order Psittaciformes; family Psittacidae; genus Coracopsis; species Coracopsis vasa. The sequence goes on along the minus strand of JANHGB010025486.1, from coordinate 36,537 downwards.
CAAGCCTCTGTCCAACCTGGCCTTGAACACTGCCAGGGACGGGGCAACCACAACTTCTCTGGGCAACCTGTGCAGTGTCTCACCACCTTTTGGTAAAAATCTAATATCTAATCTAAATATCTAATCTATATCTACCCACTTTAAGTTTAAAGAGATTCCCCTTTGTCCTATCTCTACATGACCTTGTATAAAGTCACTCTCCAGCTTTCTGTGGCTCCTCTTTAGTACTGGAAGGCTGCTCTAAGGTCTTCCTGGATCCTCCTCCTGGCTGAAAAAGCCCAAGTCTCTCAGCCTGTTTCCATAGGAGAGGTGATCCATCCCTTGATTCATTTTTGTAGCCCTCCTCTGGACTTACTCAAACAGGTCCACATTCATCTTTTGTTGGGGATCCCAGAGCTGAATGCAATACTCCAAGCGGGGTCTCACCAGAGCAGAGGGGGTCAATCACCTCCTTCGACCTGCTGGTCACACTTCTTTTGAAGTCCAGGTTATGGTTGGCTTTCTGGGCTTCAAGTGCACACTGCCAGCTCATATTGAGCTTTCCATCAACCAACACCCCAAGTCCTTCTCCTCAGGGCTGCTGTCAGTCCAGTCCCTGCCCAGCCTGTATTTGTACTTGGGATTGCCCTGACCAATGTGCTAAACCTTGTACTTGGTCTTGTTGAACTTCATGAGGTTTTCACTGGCCCACCTCTCAAGCATATCAAAGCCCCTTTGGATGACATCCCTTCCCTCCAGCGTGTCAACGGCACCACACAGGTTTGACCATGACATATACATTAGTTTTTTAATGTGACCTCTACCAATTAAAATAATTTATGACACAGATAAAAAGCATCAAGATACACATCTTACTGTTTTGATGAAATATCATGCATTAGTACTAGAAAAATTTGAAAGCAATACTTTCATTGGATATGAAGGAAAGGACAGCCAAATTTTTTATAGTAGTGGCAATATAAGAATATGGGAATATAATGTAAACCAATCAAGTTGCACCAGCCTTAAGTTATTTCCTGATGACAGAGCTACCATAACTACATATGTACTATGAGCTCACTACATCGTTTCACTTTAAATAGCCATAACAGCATTTTAATGAATTCTACCTAACAGCTGAACAGGGCTAACAGCAACTATATTATCATTCCTGATAGGTGGGCAGATTGTTCATAAGTTCTCACGGGTTTTAAAAGCTGGATTTTTAAAATGGTACTCATCTATGAAAGTGAACTCTGGTAATGATAAAAATCTACAGTTTCATACCTCCAGTTACTTGAAGGAAAGTTGTATTAAATTCTGACTATATAAGTTATTGCTTCATTATTTATGATCAGATACAGATGGTGATCAATTTTTTCCATATTCAAGCAAGCTGAAAGCAATTTCTATCTCTCAGAGTAGTTAAATTTTTTACTTTTGTTCGAAGAGTCCATTTATTTCTGTGGGGGTAGGGAGAGATCAGGTATAATAATTCTGTGAATTTTAAACACTGAGATATCATCTAACATGTAGTAAACCCAGAATTTGAATACAAATGTATATTTTCTGAAGCGTAGATTGCCTTTGATGAATTACCTCTGCTGTGTAAATAAACCCTGACAAAAAGTGTATCTGATAGAATATTCCTCACAATAGTCTATTTATAATAGTCTTAGGGAGGTGTAATGTGGACTACAAATAAAGAAAAAGAGAAAAATATAAATACAGACCTTTTGGGTATGCTGTTACTAGAAATCTCCTCAGAAAATACCCTGCAGTGGATCAGTAGAGGGCAAAACAAACAAAAAAGAAAAAAAAAATGGTGGAGAAAAATTCATTACAAAGAAATCATCATACCAGCTTTATTATGAATGAAACAATGTAGGTATTTCCGTACTTGTATCAAGTGTGGGAAATGCACCAAAATGTACAGTGTTGGAAATGCGCAGTGTGACAAATACAGGTATGTAATATTAAATTGGCTTCTCAAATATATCAGTTTAAAAAAAAATCATAATGGTACATTCAAATATTTAAATTAAACAAAATTTGAAAAGCCATATCAGGAATTAATTTCCAGCAACAAAATTAAATGTGAAAAATGGTACTATATATGGTTGTTTTAACCAAACTGAAATTATATTGTCTAGAGCATACTTAGGACTTCATAAGTCACTGAAGTTGTAAGCACTGGTGACCAAGCAACTCTTACTTGGGCTTTTTAAAAAACAATTTTTGGTTATCAGATTTTAAGTGTATGTTTTTGTGATATATACACATACCATAAAGTTCACAAATATCTAGGATTGTATGACAGATTTATATTCAGGTGTCTAATTTGATGATCTTATAAAGAAATGGCTGTACTTATCCAAAGCTTATTTTTAACTAGTTAAAACTGATATTAAAAGAGCAGTTAACTAAATTCTGTTGAAAAGTCATTTGTTGGGCAACTGATAACTCAAAAAAATCACTAAATCACTGAGGGGATACTTTTGCAGAGTTTCTGAAATAATTGCTTTTTGATGAGAAAATTTGCAATAAATAATTACAATGTCTTGTTCCTCAGCCAAAAGTGGGAGAACATGCGCAATATTCAGATTTGTTCTGATCAATCTGAAAAACTCTGGCTTGGCTCATCTACATACGTGTGGAAAAGACTATAGGAAGGGAGGTTTTCTTCCCATGAGTACCAAAACTATACTGAAAAACTAGAATGGCGCTAATCATTTACACTGGAACAAAAAGCACCCCTAAGTGAATTCAAATTTCACTGCTAGCTGTGCTGTGCAATGTTCAATATGAGGCCAAGAGCCAAAAACTTTACAAATTTCAACTTAGTTATCCAGTTAGGCGTACATGGAAAAGAGAGAAAAAAGTATTCTGTGCTGGCAGTTAAGGATCATTTTCTTTTCCAGAAAATGTTAGCTGTTGCACAATACTATCCAGAAACTTTTACCAGTTCAATGAGCAGAAACAACTTATTGCAATGCTTGATCATGTCCCTTAGCTTATGAAGTCAATAAAACTCTAAAGCACTACAAAACTGATAATTCTGGCTTTAATGGGATACTTTTAGTGAAATGTTCAAATCTAAGGACATATGCAGATTCCTGTAATCCTTACTAGCCAGGCTTTCTACACCCAGTTTACTTGTGGTTAAATAACACTTAAAGGCTAGCAAATTGTTCTAAATAAACTCAAAAGTCCTCCTTAAAAGCATTCCTGATCAATGAGGTGAAGGTTTCACAGATAAATATCTATAGAAAAATCTCTTTTACTTCTCCCCAAATGCTTGCAATGCCACCAGGCTAAAGGACAGAGAGAAAGATCTCAAAGAAAACTATCTTCATGCCATCTTAAAGGTATGCTTTTGACCCTTGAAGCCTCATTTGTTTGTTTTCTTTCTGGGGGAAAAATCAAAGGAACGCTTGAATTAAAAGAAAACAAAAGTGAGATTGTCCTTAAACTAACATCAGTGTGAGTAACTTATTACTGTATATGATGTATATTACTGTATACGATGTTACTAAGCTACTACCTTTTATAACCTTGGATAAAGATTCTCTGTCTGCTATCATTCTGTTGAAGCAATGAATGCATTTTTTAACTTCCTCCTGGGGTTGTAAAAATGTAAGCTCAGTTGACTTTTTATTTCTCTACTGATCAGATTAAAACAGTACCAGATGAATCTTCCTGTCCACAACACTGAGCAGCCTTATAGTTTTGTCCAAGACAAATGTTAAATGTAATTTGAAGGTCACTGGGAGTGATGCAGTAGTTGCTGGGAAACACTTTATATCACTTTTCAGCAGTCTGCATCCAGATGAAACTGAAAGAGATGTAAGAAATTGATTGCAGAGAAGAGTAAATTATATAATATTAGCTTCAGCACTGTTAACGGGCTACATATGAAGCTTGTAGTACAGTGTTCCCTTAACAAATTTAAGCATTTAGATATACAGAGAGTAAAAATATGAAAGCCACAGACTTCAAATTTCTTGGATAAGACACAGAACTGACATATTTAGTCAAGTTCAAAGCACAATGTTTGTGTCTATGACCTCTTCTATTACCTGTGTAGAGAGTGTGCATTATCTGTATATCTACAGTAATTTCTTCTTTCTTTTCAAGTCTGTCTTTCCATATGAGTTCTCATTTAACCATTAACATTTCCCTTTAACCATTTTGCTTTAACCATTTCCCTTTAACCATTAACTCGCTTTTTCCCATGGAGCCTTTTTGCTATTCCACCATCAGCTCTTTCCCAAAGACATTACATTTTACATCATATTACCATGTTCTGCTTTTACTGTAGCTGCTGTATTGAGGAAATACTCTCTCACTGTGAAAGAAACACTAATATCTACTTGGAGTGTAGTTTATTAAGCAGTAAGTATTCACTTACTGAATCTAGACTGTGGTTCTTTAGTTTGCTTTTGAGACTATCTCATAGAGCAGCAAGCCTTATTAAACTCACTTCCATATTCGGATGTAACCTGGCACAGCTTCCATCTTGGAGTAAATAAGACTGCTTTGGCACTACCTGAACTTTGACAAAACCACACTGTCTGTCTTTTTCATTTTATTCTCACAATACAAATGCATCAATAATTCTTTCTGTCCTATTTTCTCAAGGTAGGCGCCATGATCTGTAATTCTTTTACATTCCATCCCACTTTGTCACCTCTCACTTCTTAATAGTTGATACAGAATTTCACATTCTTCACCTTTTTTCAAATCATTTGTCTTCTATGACCTTTAGAAGAAAACCACTTCCTTCCTTCCTTCCTTTCTTCCTTTGTTCCTTCCTCCCTCCCTTCCTTTCTTCTTTCCTTCTTTCCTTCCTTCCTTCCTCCCTCTCTCCCTTCCTTCCTTACTTCCTTCCTCACTTCCTTCCTCCCTTCCTTCCTTTTTATAATGAAAAACTCAAAAAAAGGTATTGAATTTAGTCTGTTGTGCATAATCTCTATTTTGTTCTCTTTCCTGTTGAATAAGAGACTTTTGCTTCTTTTGGATTTCATTTTCTGTTGTATTTATAAAATCTCTTTTGCCATACCTTACTTTATAGCTAGCTTTTCTGTTTATTTTTCTGTAATTCCTTCATACTTCTCCTTTGAAAACAATATGTTTGTCAGTTTGCTTTTTCCCCCTATTTTTTCCCTTACCATCTATTTATCTCTGATTAGATTGGTTGTTTATTAAATTAACTATATTTCCTTTGAATTACAGTAGTCTGCTGTTGTTTTAATAATGTTACTTTCAGGATCTACCAATTCTCCTGTAGAACAACTTAATAGATATAAAATATACATTCAGATGTATAAAACACTTATAGATTGCTCACTTCAAATTATAGATTGCTGCCTTCAAATTACGGTCTGATTTTGGGAAAGCTATTGTCCTCACGCTGCTGCCCTGATCTGTCCTTTGCTCTAGAACAATAAAACATATAGTTGGACAACCGCTTCCATAAAAAATATTTTCACCTGTTTTATTTCAGAAAGCAAGGAACTTATTAGTGAACTATATCATACATTTGATCTTGAGTACCATAAAACACCAGATGAGATTTTAAATGTGGAAGATAATTTGGAAGATAAACTGTAACCAGTGTGTTTCAAGAATTTGTATTGCTTGATATTGAGTTAACTGAAGTCTGTCTGACAACACACTGATGTTTTAGTAGTTGCTAAGTAATGCTTACCCTAATCAAGGACTTTGCAGTCTCTCATGTTCTGCCAGTGAGGAGGGGCACAAGAAGCCAGGAGGAAGCAGAGACAGGACGCCTGACCCAAACTAGCCAAAGGGGTATTTCATACCACGGTACATCATGCCCAGTGTACAAACTGGGGTGGAGTTACCCGGAAGGGATGGATCACTGCTTGGGTCAGGAGGGGTATTGGTCAGCAGGTGGTGAGCAACTGTATTGTGCATCACTGTTGCCTTCTGAATTTTTCTTTCTCTTTCTCTTTTTTTTTGTTTGTTGTTGTTTGCTGCTATTTTTATCACTATTGTTATTGTTGGTATTATCTCTATTCTCATTATATTTTACTTTATTTCTATCATTAAATTGTTTTTTTCAAAACCTGCAGTCTCAGAGAAGGGAGAAGCAGGGAAGTGAGCAAGCGGCTCTGTGGTACTGAGTTACTGGATGGGTTTAAACCACAACCACCTGAAGAAAGCTGCAAAATTCAACAAAGTTCACTCCAAAGTTCATGGATTTTTTTCAAGGAAAAAATTCTTTAAACTTCCTTAAAAACTATAATCACAATATTAACACTTAATCTAAATGCATTGGATTCTTGCTGGTTTTTGTGGGGCTTTTTAATTAGATTTAGAGTGGAATTTTCCCCTGGCTTTTTAGTGCTGAGGATTTTTTTTTTCTCTCAAACTTCATGGTTTCTGTGCTGTTGGAAAAAAATCTGTATTACTGTATTACTGTATTACTAATGTTATGATGCCCATGTTTTGCTCATTTTGGTGTATGATTTGAAAAACATCCATGTTTTTCAGCTGCAACAACTGAGTCAGTGTTTAAATCCAACAGCTGCTACTGTATGTCAGCACCTAGAGTAAATAACACTCTTAGTGATGTACTTGTCTGTTCCAATAAACATGTTCATTTGAAACTGTCATTGTGACATGCCATGATTTATTACAGCTTGAGTTTCACTAGAATAGCATAACCAGAGCCATACAACAGAAATGGTAGCATCAGTTCTTTAACTTACTTTTTATTACATTATTTTAGTGGTAGGTCAGAAAATTACCTGTTTTCATATTTCATGGCAATCTATAGTTAATATTCTAATTTATCAGTTGGTTGGGGGTTTTTTTCATTTGTATGGAAGCTTTGGTGACTGAAAGAGGGTAACTCTGAAAGCTTAAGAGTGTAACAATAAATATTTTTTATATTTTCTTTTTAAGACTAAAGTTACTGAAGGTGGAAATCAGCTAGATATTTTTCTTAGCCTACATCTTCCAGGACTTGATCATACAATCAGTTCAGGATGACCTTTTATACCTAATTTCTTTTTCAGAATAAGACATTGAGGGAATTCTTCATTTTAAAAGACTAAGGTCATAGGTAGTACAAAGTAATAAGTCTAAACAAGTCTACTTTCATTATTCAGTGGTTTGTCCCTTCCCATCTGTTCTTGAGAGTTAGGATTCAGGGGAACTGTAAAAATTCTCCTGTGAATGGAGGTTGTAGCAGAGAGGAAAAATAAGAGAGCAAATGGGAATTATAGAGGAATCTTTTCCTGAGAAATAAATATACTAAAAGAGAAACTGTCATCTCCTACATGTGTAAATGATATGTTTAGAAACACAACATGAAATTGATTTGAACAGAACTATTGGTTTAACAAACAGACATGAACAAAAAATATTCTTATTTTGCACTTAAATAAGCAATTTTAATAGGTAATTTTATGACAGTTGTGGACCAAATTGCCAGGTTCTTATTAAATTTTTCTAGCAATTAAAATAACTGTCTTTATTATTTCTGTTTTTCAAGTATTTTAATTCCTTAACCATTTTTAAAATTAATTAGTTTTTGTGTTGCTTCTTTTCATCTCAAGTTATACTTCCATTTATCTTGATAACGTCTACAGACTTCTTGGCATGATGTTGTACAAACGAAAAAGTCTCATTATTTTTTTGTGACCTGACACACTGCTTGCCAGAAAACAATAATAAAAAACAATAAATAAAACCATCATAATAACTCACCAATCTAACTTGCTGAAAACTGTGCTCCTTGGTCAGCAGTGCAAGATGATCTGTGAAAATTAATAAACTCAGAAAAGTACACACAAATGAAAAAAAGGAATATGAAGGAATGTGTTTAGAAAGGGGATAAGTATTTTTTAAGGTAGGCTCAAGAATTAAAAATTAATGCAAGAAACAAAACTGTAATAAAACTGTACTGTGTTAGGGATCTTTTTTATTGACTTGGACAAGAAGATCACTGTGTCTGTGCAGTGGACACGTGTTGAGATGGGGCATTACCATCCACTCTTCTCCTCTGGGCCATTCCATGATCTCAGGAATTCCTGTTAGGCCTTGTACTTTGTGCAATGAGCTGGGCAATGAAGCATCCCTTGACAATACCAGGAACTCTTGCACAGCTAAGGAGGGAGTGGCACTGACCATACCAGGAATTCCTGTTGCCTGGCCAGGGCCAGAGACAAAATTGGAAATCACGAGTCATTCTCTGATAGCCTTGGAATATCCTTCACCTTGGTCATAGCCTGAGTGGAATGGTACCACTGTTACTGGATTTTTGAGAATTCCAGTAATTATCAACACAGATTGTGGCCCGAATGGAAATTTACTGATGTCTAGGGCAAATCATATTGTGCCCCTATAACCAACAGTCCTGAGTGAGGTCCTATGAGCTCTCATGGAATTCAGCAGGCTGCAACCAGCATCTGCCTCTGAGTGGGACATCTGTCAGAAGCTTGTGAACTTTCAAGTTCACAAAGATTCGAGTACCAGCGCCTGGGTCGAAGACTCCCCATTTCTGTAGGCTTAACCCTCTTCCATTGAGAAATTCTGAGACATTTGAAGTGAGTCTTTCAATGAACTCAAGGGGAGTTTTTAACAAGTATACCTTTATGCATATATGTGTATGTATATATGGTTTTGTGTCTGTGTATGTGCGTATGTGTAAATTGATTTAGATACCCTATAGCAAGTATAGTATTAATGTTTTCATCTTGCATCTGTAATTAAGTCATTGTTGTGACCACAGTAAATCCCATTAACTCACTTTGCTGAGTTCATCTTTAAAATGAGAATAAACTTGTGACCCACCTGTAACCTGCAGACTGTTCCTATGTCAAAAGCCATGCAAAAATCCATCTGTGGTGAATTAGTACTTTTAAAACATCAAATTAACATCACCTTTTGTTGATATCTTGCTGATCCTAATTGCTTACACATGAAATCCTTTAGCCAGGAACCGTTGACCAAGTCTGAGAGTAAGACTGGACCTAGTCACACCTAAGCTCCATCAGGAGTTTAGACTGCAAGTGGATCTACTCTGAACCTCATGTCTCGACAGGAGAAACTCCCTCACTGTGAACAATAAAAGCAGTGTTAAAAATCTCTTTTCATATCTCTACAGAGTAAAAATGTCATTAATACATTTACGTATACTACTGACGTGTCACAGAGTCATAGAATAATTAGGGTCATCTTTCTTTCAGATGTGAAAAGGCTAAAGTTAAAAGAACAGGTCATAATGGTGGAATTAAAATCAAAGCAAAAGTACTTACCTAAGTTAGTGTGTTACCAGGTAAGATATAAATGTAGGAAGAAGGGTGGATAAAGATCTATAGAAGAGGATATCAAAAGCCAACAAGACAGTGAAAGTTTTCTTCAAATATTTTGATTGAGCTGTTCACTGGAACACTAATTTCTGTTGACTGGTTTGAGTTTGTTACTACACATCAAATCAGAAGCAGAATCTAATATAAAATAATGTTTCTGCTAAATGACAGTCATTTTGCTCAATTTAAGCTGAGTGTAATAAGGGTCAGTTACACAAACGTTTTGCTAGAAGAAAGAAATAATGTGACATTTATCACAGGTTTAAGTGATACATCACAAATGTGATACACATCTACTCCTTGACAATGATAAGCAGGGAAAAAGAAACTGACAGTTAATTTTTTCCTACAGGTCAGTTAATTTTTTTCTACAGAAACCCTAGGAACAAGAAGTAAGAGACATTTCATTGTCCCTATGAAAGATGCACAAAAATCCTCCATACGCTAAAGTGCACTTCTAAAATGACAATCCATACACACTGGAATTTCAGTACATTGGCTTGGTGTGCAGCAGAGCTGAAGATGGAACAAAGCACATTCTGCTCCTTCTTGTACACCCATAAGACCTCTCCTTCAATATCCAGTACCTATTTCAGCTATAGGTAAGAGCTGCTGCATTCATTTGGGCACTAGCACTGACTTGGGTGAGCCCACAGGTAATGCAGCAGCAGTGCTTTGCTCCAAGACAACCCTTGTTTCCAAATACTTGCACCTGCATGCCTGAAAAGAGAGGAGCCTCCTTCCTCTCATGCATTACTTCATTTCCCAAGCTTGTACCTCACCCTTTCCCACCTTTGTACATAAGGTGTATTCTTCCACAAATCCCAGTTCCCAAAATACACTAACACTGATCCCAAGTGTTTTGCTGAAATGAAGGCTCTAGTAACTTAAGTGTCGTTGAACACAACATCTGATAGGTCACTGACAGTATTTCATAATGTCTTAGTTATATTTTACTGATGCTTCAGACTTGTTTTTACATTGCAAAATAACCAAAAAGCTGAGGTTTTGTTGTTTCTTTCCATCACAGATGTGTGGAGGAGGAGAAAATATATGTTCATGAGAATATTCAAATACAAAAAACTCTTCTTTTGTCAAAGAATTAATATATAAATGGACAAAGTGTTATTTATGAAGAACAGCAATGCACAAAGGAGATCTGCAGCCAAATAAACCAATGACATATGCTCAAGAATTACATATAACTCAAATTCATTTCATTTCAGTATATGAGCAAAGATCTTAGTTACATGACTTACTCTGTTATTTTCGGTTTTGTTCACCGCTAAGTTGCAGAGGTTTGTTTATGTGCACAACTCTGTGAGATATGACAAAGAATGATACGTCAAGTTATTTTCCTATAATTACATGAAAAATGTAACATAAAGTACAAGTGCAGGAAGGAGCTGTGATACATGAAAAAATAAATCAAATGTGAAGGAGGGATATTGTCTCTCCAGTATTACATTCACGAAGTGTTAAAACTAAACTATTCACAAATGAGCACTAGCAGATTCAATGACCCTAAAAAAGTTTGTTGCTTTTGTCTTGATTCTACCCTATTACAGATATATTCATACTAAAACTAATTGACCAGATTCTTCAACCTGTCTGGGATCTAAGACCTAACTTCGTCCATTAAAGATGTCATGTTTATGACTAATGTAGCAGATTCCAACATTGTACTTGGAGATCTCCCACATGTAGTTTAAATGTTAAATTTTACATATTTCCAGCATTAAAAAAATGTTAGTCAGTGATGTAAATTAATCAGGATTAAATCTAATAACTCCTGGAGGAAAAATCAAACATCAAAAAACAGTACTCCTTGCTCTGATTCTTGGTCCTAAATTCTTATCACAGTGGTCTTAATGTTTTGTCTTTTGTTTCTTTTGTCAGTTTTTATGCAAGTAGCTTTTTAAGAGCTAGTGATGCTTTAGTAAGCACCTACTTTTTCAGGTTATTTCCATTTCCATTAATATGAATAAGACCCAAACATTTCAGTTTAGGAATATTTCTGAGCAGATCTGCAGCATCCTTAACAGTAGGCTGCTTTCCCCTACTGAAGGCTGCATCTTATTGAAAGATGTAGTCACATGCAGGCAGAGTAACAGGCAAAACAAACTAAAGTATAGAGAAAAGATAAAAACAAATCTTTCAAGTTCCCAGCTGTTCTTTGAGAAACCTGAGAGTGTTTTTCATTCCCTTGGTGACCTGTAAATATTAATTTAATGGGCATTTTAAACAAATTCACACTGGTGGAAAGTGTACAGCAACTTCAGTGGATTATACATCAGGCTCTATGTAACTGAGATTTCTACACCTATCCATAGGAACTCAAGAGCCCCATTAACTTTCAAATAAAACATGACTCTATTAAAAGAAAAATGATATTTTCTTTGTCTTTCGTGACTGATTTGCAAGATGTCTGGAGAGCTGTTAAGCAGCTTGTTATTTGTTAAGAAAGTATCTTCTGCCAAATAGACTTTAGCAGACATAGAAAGTAATCTCTAACCCCCAGTATTTTTAGTTAACCATCTTTGATAACCAAAGTGACTGTGATTCAGAAATGCAAGATGGAACAGAAATGGAAACCTCTTAAAAAGCCTTTATAAAGCCTTTCTAAAGCAGACGGGTTTGTATTATCAAACTTGGTAACATTAACTTTAATACCAGTGTGTCACTATTGTTTTACAATTCATAAACTTTTACCTTTTTCTTGTTAGATTAAGTCTACTGCTGAGAAATGAATGGTATAGCATAGGGGAAGACACATATGTAATATATAGACAGTGCGCTGCTGTGAACATGGGGATGGTATACACATTACAACTCTTTTGCTTAAACTATTCCTTAATGTGAGACCCTGTTTTGATGTGATTAATTTCTGCATTCTACCAAATAACTGGATGTACTGCTTTTGTCTTTTGTTAGTTTCCTTGTGTACAGAACTTTTTACTTCCCAGGCATTTCATTCTTCTGGAAGAAATGAGCTGTCAGAATAAACAGAAATTCAGAACAATCTGCTTGGAAACTTTGCTGAATACAGCCAGTCTACAGTGCTGGTGTGGTTCATTGGCTCTACTTTAAAGAGACTGGCATAGAAGAGAGGAGAGAATCATGGCTTTGGTCCTCCTCTCTTCCCAGAAGACCTGTTGGAAGTTGAAGTATGAGCTCAGAAGAGTCCCCTGTGCTGTTTTCTGTGCACTACAGAAAACCGCTCAACAAAAACAAGAACAAACTTCAAACTTAAGATTTATGGTTGAAGATTTAAAAAAAAAAAAGAAACAACACAACAAAACAACACAACTTCAGTGTGCCACTAGCTGAGAGGAGGAATAATCAAGGAAGAGACATTCTTTGCTAGAATCCAAAAAGATACTTAGATTCCTCTCTGTTAGCTAGGAAATTTCACTTTACAGAATGGGGTCCAAATAAGACAAAGAATCAAAACAAAGAATCAGAACAAAAGAACAATTGCATCCATCCTCAAATGGAAAGAAAATTCCCTCCTGGCCCTGCCCTACTGGCAAATTCATTTATCTTCAGAAGTTGAGCAAAGCCTACAAAAAAACACCTGAAAGATTTCAATGGCACTACTGTACAAAAGCATTTGATTTCTAGCTGCTGTAACATATAACGCTTCAGGGAAATGTAAACGAAAATCCAATATAGCAATTAAAGATCTCAGAGGTGAAATTCTACAGTATTTTGCCATTGAGAACTTAACCACAAGTGAGGGAAAAGCAAAAGTATAGCGAAAGGTGAAACTATTTCAATCTGTTTGCTGAATCTCCACACACAGGACTTTAATTAAAGCACCTGTATTTTTCCTGCTTGTGAAAAGGATGTTTTGAGTGCAACAGGATTATGCATAGAATTACTTCTATATCAATGCTAAAAATGAGAAATTATCCTAGTGAAGCAAGTCTGTTTTTTTCAGTGCCAGATTCTTCTCTGCCATATACTGTGTATCACATTTTTTTTTGTCTACTAGAAACAAATTGCTGTTCTGTGAGTTCCCTAAGAAAAACTGTTACTGTTGGGCAACTGTGATTTTTGTTGAATTTTCCTCTTAAAGATTTTGAATTTCTTTTTCTTTTTTTCCATTATTCCTTGCAATTTTTGCATGCTTCTGTGTAACTTCCTTCTCAGTATTTTCATCTTAGGCATCTTGCTAATGTTTCCTTGGACATCATTTAACCAGGTATATGTGCTTATTTCTCTTGCTTGATCTTTCTTCACAAGTCAGCCACTCCAACTCTTAAATAAACATTTGTACTGTTCTCTCTTTTGTACGTCTCTATAAGTATTAGATGATTAAATCTTCTGAACTAAATACAGATGTGGTTACTAGTCATTTACTAGTACATCCATTTCCCAAAGACTTGGGACTTGGCTTAAATTTATAGAGCTGGTTTTCACCTCTCTTCATGCAACAGAACTCCAGTGATAGCAGCTTTAAAAATGTTTTAAATATATATATATATATTTAACAGGCTATTGATTTAATTGTTTGTGCATCAACAATTCTTAGTTTCTCTCCCTACTTATTTGAAAATTTAACATAATATTATATTCTGTTTTGGAAACTACACATATTTCTTGGTTTCTGTCATATTTCTCAGTTTCTTACTATATATTTTTGTCCCTTGAAACCAATGTACCTGAAAATGTTATTGTCATGCTGCATCTCTTTTTCATAGTGTAATTTAATGAAGACAAAATAAGACCTAGAAGACTTACATTTGCAGCTATTAAACACTTACCTTCCAATGATAATTTTGTTTTGATCCCTGTGTTTACTCACTCAGCCAAGTTCTTATCATGGGACTCTGTTCACATAATAGACACATAAAAATGATTAACAATACAGGTGCTTCAATACTCAGATTCAAACAGGTAATGGCTACAGTTTTTTGTTCAATGAATCATTTTATATTGTCATCATTAAAGAAAAAAAAGAAGCTTGCTGTGCAAGACATATTGTCAAGTTAATTAGAAGTAGTAAACACAGAGGTACTGTCTGTTCTGGGTACTCGCCTGTTTCTTTTTTTGATGGTAAATTATCCATTGGAAATTGGTGTTATACTGTCATTGTACACAGAAGAATCATAAGTACCATACGAACATAAGTACCATAAGAAACATAAGATTCAGTGAGAGGTTGTGTATCAGAGATTCCTGATCTGTCTGTAAGGCGAAACGTACTGGCCTTTGTTGGTAACCAAATTCTACAACATCATGCAGTTTAAATACATTAATAGGGCAAAAGCTAAGCTGTTTGACATGATATTGATTTACGTCACCAGTTATTGCTGTGGAACAGCTGTGTATTCAGTCAATGACTTCTCCCAACATGTACAAAAGTTTTGAACTTCTTTTTGAGTGTATATTTGTATACAATCAAGATCAGTTGTTTTTCTTAACTAAGAACAGTTACAGATGTAATCTAAGCCAAATGTTAGCATCATTTACCACAGAAAGTGACTTCATATTGCAGCAGTTTTCCCAGGACGCTTCACGAGCTGCTGCCTGACTACAAATAACGTAGCATGAATATCAAAATCATGTCCTAAGTTGCTTCAAACTCAGAATAAGATGAAAAACAAAGCACAGAGAAGTACTGGAAAAAGCAGTGGTAAATACTTGTCCCATCAATTCAGAAATGGTCCAGAAATCCTTTTGCCAGCAATCTTTCTTTCATATAGCTAAGAGGATATATAACTCTCAAACCGTAGAAAGCAATAACAAGAGTTAGGAAACTAGGCAATTTTTACAATTTTTCTTTGAAAAAAAAAAAAAGGAAAATACTTTTGTCACCCTAGTTTTGACTTATTGACAATAAAATAATGATAAACAGCTAAACTGAAAGTTGTTACAGTGCAATATGCAATTTTAAATGTCTGGGGGGTTGTTTCTATTTGTTTCTATTAAGAGGGGATTTTTTTATTTTGTTAAAATATCTTAATAAAATTTTGTTTTCTTGATATAATTCAACATAACTATTTGTCTTTAGAGAGTGAATGTGTAGTCAAATTTGTTCCAAAGCTGAAGCTAGGCTTCTTTTTCAAGCTACATTATTTTTTAATTTAGTAGAAAAAAAGCTTCATATGACACACTTCACATGAAAAAAAGATATTCTTGGGCCAATTTTAAAGTGCTGGGAAGAGTGGTGTATAATAGTACTACTCTCTGTACGCTGTGCTATAAACTAGAGTGCTGCCAAGGGGAGCTGCTGTAATAGTGGCAGTAAAAATGCAAAGATAAGAGAAAGTAGTGAAAAGAAAAGGCAGTTTGGGTGTTCAACTGATCTAAAATACCCAAACTGAAATAGCAGCCAATAGCACTTTCTTGCATTTACACTTTGAGAATGTACTGACCTTTTCACTTCAGTTATGGATGTTTTCTATGATATACTTTTCTATGAAAGATGGATAGAGAAATCTATGCAGTGTTCTCCCTTTAATCCCCTTTTTAATCTCTTATCAGACACATCAATTTTAGCATACAAAAGTAGCAGGCATTGCTTCTGCAGTTTAGAAACCTGTAGAAAAGTGGCAACAAAAGGGATCAATGCTTTGTGTCTATCAAGATTCACAGCAGACACATCTTTGCTATACATTCTCTTCTAGAGGGTCTTGTGTATGGTTGCTTTATTCCTTTAGTGTTTCTATGGAAATGCTCATTTTCTCAGCTCCAGTAAGGCTGATGTAAATTGGATTCTGCAAAATATGTTCAGTAACACTGTTCAGTAACACATTGCTTATTTCAATTTTAAATATGCATTTGAAATTCAGCCTCAGTGTATTTGGTTTGCATGGCAAGGTTTTGGTAGTGGGGAGACTACAGAGGTGGCTTCAGTCAGAAGGCGCTAAAAGCTTCCTCTGCGTCCAATAGAGCCAATGCCAGCTGGTTCCAAGAAGGATCCACCACTAGCCAAGGCTGAACCCATCAGTGATGGTGGTAGCATCTCTGGGATAACAGATGTAAAAAGATGAAGTTGTTGGGCAGGAGTACTTGTAGACAGCAAGAGGAGAGAGAATATGTGAAAGGAACAACCCTGCAGACATAAAGGTCAGTGCAGGAGGAGGGCAGAAGGTGCTCCAGGCTCCAGAGCAGAGATTCTCCTGCAGCCCATGGTGCAGATCACCGTGAGCCAGGCTGTGCCCTTGAAGCCCATGGAGGTCCATGGTGGAGCCGATATCCACCTGCCACCCATGAAGGACCGCACACTGGAGCAGAGGGATGTCTGAAGGAGGCTGTGACCTCATGGGAAGCCCATCCTGGAGCAGGCTTCTGGCAGGACCTGTGACCCTATGGGGAGAAACGCACGCTGGAGCAGCCTGTTCCTGAAAGACTGCACCCTGTGAAAGGGACCTACAATTAGACCTACAGTTCATGAAGAACTGTAGCGCATGGGAAGGATTCACATTGGAGAAGTTCATGGAAGACTGTCTTCTGTAGGAGGGGCCCCACACTGGAGTAGCGGAAAAGTGTGAGGTGTCCTCTTAGGAGGAAGCAGCAGCAGAGACTATGTGTGATGAACTGACCACTACCCCCTTTTTTTCTTTTTTCCAAATCTGTGCAATATGCTTGCACTCCCCAAAGAAATATAAGTGTTTTTGTCTTTTCATATAAAAACTTGCTATTGCATGTGACTAAGAAACATCTTATTGTGCTTGATGGTGGAATTGGAAGTGTATAGCTTAAGAAGTGCTGACTGAAATTCTGTATATTTCATCCCTAACTATAAGGTATAATCCTTACATCCTTTATATTTTGAAAGGTAAGCTAGTAAAAAGGGTATTGTAATTCAATCTCTGATTATGTGTCTCTTAAATAGTGTTCCTAGCTTGTTCCCTCACACAGAGCTTATGTTTGTCTTTGTCTACATCAATAATAAAGGCATGAGAAGCTCATAGAGAATGTACAGCAAAATCTGTCTTGCTGTCTTAAAGAGCTATTGACTTATGAGGTCTGACTGTTTTAAGAAAGCCTATCTCAAACAGCCTACTAATAAAATTTTAGATCGTGTCTAGTTTGGGGTAATTTTGTCTTCATATCACTAACAAGATAACCAAGAAAGTTAGAAAAAATAACAATTCATTTTAATTCCCAAATAACTATTTCATCATGTTGTGTTTCTATTTAGGAATGACATATATGTATTCTATGTGTATGTGTGAAATCTAGTCAGGATATGTCTGGAAAATTATTTTTTTCAGTTAGAGTATTCAAAGAAAAAATTCTAAAGTAAACTGAAACTGTATAGTGAATTGTTGTCAAATATGCTAATCATTCAGTCCAATTTTTCCCGTCTCAAAGCTGTTCTAATTACTGGAATCAGTTGTATCAAGTGAAGTGTTCAGAAAGAAATAAGTTTTTTGTAATAATTGGGCTGACATATGGCAGAAAAGAGAACAGTTGTAAGGGGAAACAAGAGCTTCTATAGCAAAAGTATAAAGGTGAGGACAAAGAACTGTAGGGTTTTCTTTCTTTTCTTTATTTGGCTTTTCCTTGCCTTCTAGCAGACAGAAGACTCAGGAGTTCTGTATACAACACATTATTTAATACACTTCCTTGTTTTCCTATAACACTAAAAAACTCACAAAGTATGTCTGGCCCATGCTGAAATTCTGGGAATGCCATATCACAAAGAAAAGCTGCGCAGGGATTTTGTTCTACAGATATATTATTCTTTTTTTTTTTGTATAATTGCTCCCTGAGGTGACCATGCACAAAAATGGTTAATAACATAAGGCAATAGCAATACTGTATTTCAAAATATGAAGAATAACCCTCTCTCTTCTTCTTACCACCAGTGGTGGTGAGCTTGTTAAAGGATCACAGTGCTTCTGAGAGAATGAGGTGAGAGTACAAGAGTGCCTTCCCAACACTCGCCCTCTTTTTTCTAGCTCATGTAACTTAATTACTGTAATTAAATCCTGTTTAAATGATATAACCTCATGGTAAAAAACTGCAACAAAAAGTGTCAGGGGGCCATCCATACCCCAGTAAGTGTTTCAAGAAATGCATCTCCTCCCCAGTAGCTCTTGGGAACAATAGTACTGGCTCAAACCAAGGGCCCATGTAGCACTGCAACCTGCCTCCTGCAGCAGCTACAGGCAGGTATGTAGGGAAGAGAGAAAACAGATTAAGTGATAATTTTAAATGATGTCTGTACCTGCCAGTTCTGCTTGCCTCCAACTGCTTTCAGCTTTGGAGGTTTCCTGAACCTGATGTGCTTTTCCTACTTACACTCCCAATGACTTACCACTGAATGCTTCTCCAGACTTCCATCAAATTTATGTGAGCTGTCACTGCCCCCAGTTGGGATTTACCTGCTTCTTTTTATACGAAAAGTTGTCTTTCCTTGCTGTTTCCAGCTTTGTTCTCCTTCTGTCAACTTTTCACTACTAGGCCACAGTGCTTCTGTTAGAAGATGTAGCATGACCAGGACATCTCTGTGCTCCTGACTTTTTTAAATCTCATGTATACCATACTGAGATGGTCAAGAGACCCTTTTTGTGTGTGTCTCAAAACAACTCAAAAGATAAAGGACCTGACAGCTCGTTGTCGCTTAAGCAGACGGCCACAGGGCAGAGCAAGGATCCTGCTCCACCAAGGTGGGGACATGCTACCCTGTGTTGCCTGCCCTGAGGCCGTGAGGATCAACTGCCCAGCAAGGAACTGCCCGGAGACAGCGGCACAGACCCTGCGGCGCCTGCCAGGGCACAACGTGAGCTGGATCTGGGGCTCACCAGATCCCTGCAAGTGAGTCTGACCTGTGGGAGGGTTGCAGGAGAGCCCGACCCTATAAAAAGGCATTGTCCTGATGGCATGGACCTGAGCGGGGTCGCTGACTACGAGGGCCACAAGGGCTGCAACAGAAAGGTCTTCCACTCGCTGATTGAGAAGACGTCGCTGGATCTGTGGGGTGGGTGGTGGTCCTATTTCTGTTTCCTTTCCTTCTTTCTTTCCTTCCTCCTTTTACTTCGTGTCTTTTATAAGAATAAGAGCCTGCTAAGACTTTTGTTCCTCTTTTGTATCAAAATAAGACTGTGTCCTTGCCAAAAATATACAACCTGCCGAGAACCCTGAGCAAAGTGTGTCTGGTAGGGATTTGTCCTTATTCAAATGAAGTTTTAAGCTCTACCTCACAAGCTACTCTATTATCAGAAACAGGTTTTCCCTATGCTCCTGTCACAGTTTTAGGGAAATTTGCAATGAAATTAACCATGTTTCATTTTCCAGCCTTTGGAGGGCCTGTGGGGCTTCTCCTGTGTGTCGCAATCTCTCATCCTATGATTGCTTTGTTTCTTGTGAAAGCTTTCTGGAAGTATAAGACTACTAGGGGTCTGTAACCTTGCAGAGGACTACAAGAGGTTTGTAATCAGGTTGTGGTGGGGTTTTGTTTTTTGTTTGTTTGGTTGTTTTTTTCCCCCTCAATAACCCAACATGCATTGACATACTTTCAAGATTATCAGACCCTGAGATCCATTATTTGGTATGTGTTTCTGTTTTATAGATACATGATTTATGGGCCTTCTGTTACCAGATAGTACCTGGAGCCTTCCTCCTCATTTCTTTTTTGTTTGGTATTTGGTGTTGGGCTGCATAACTGCTATCCTTGAAACAATCAAAGATACTGTATAAAAATACCTTCTCTGGACAAAAGCTACATTGAAATGTGAAAGCTCTATGGGCAATGATAAAACAGAGCTGCGAACAATTGTTCAAATCTGCCAGGGGAGGTTTGGACTGGACATTAGGAGGAGTTTTTTTGCCGAAAGAGTGGTAAAACACCGGAACAGGTTTCCTAAAGAGGTCGTCGATGCACTGTGCCTGTCGGTGTTTAAGAGGCATTTGGACAATGACCTTAAGAAGGTGTTTGAAATTTTGGTCGGGCAGTTGAAGCAAATAATCGTTGTAGCTCACTTCCAACTGAAGTATTCAATTCTCATATGTAGCAGCTCTGCTTGGATGAGGTTTGGTTTTTTTTATTTGCTTTTGTTTTCTGCTTTTGGTGTTTGTTTGTTTTTTGTGGGTTTTTTGAGTTTGTTTGGTTTGTTTGTTTGCTTTTCCCCTGGAGAAAAGAAACTGTTTCTAATGTGAATCAAACCCCTTTTGCTCCTTTGTCTGAGCAGAGATGACATCTTTTAGAGATGAAAAGGAGCATTCGACCAGTGGTATAGTGAGGTTAGACTGCACTATGCAGACTAAGGCAGAAAACTAATTTTCCATTTACGGTATTAATATTATAATGGTCAGTTTACGGCTGTAAGAAATGTTTAAATATCTGTGCTTTTATTGGGGAAAAAAAGTAAAATTATGTCCATGCATTAAGTCTAGATGCCAGCCTTTAAAACAAGGGTAACTGGCACAATTACAGCAGTAAATTGATGTTAATATCTAGGTAAAAATAGTTTGCAACACTATTTTTTGCATATGTACTGGTTTTTTATCCGATATATGAAAAAGAGTATGACTTGATGCTTACACTTCTGAAGTCAGTTAATTAAAAAAAAAATCAACATTTTGAATTAATATCTAAATAGAGTTTTTTGTATATAATAGTTTGACATGTCAACAATTAATGTATAGCTGTAATAATAGTTTTTTGTATGTAGTGGTTTGACATGTCTACAATTAATGTATAGCTGTAATAATAGATCAAAGTATTACAATTTTTTTTATTCATTAGCAATTTAAAATAGGTGGCATATATCAAGTGTTAATGTTAGAAAATGCATCATTAAATATCAAACTTCCTGGTGCTTTGTCTGAAAGTTTTAATGTCTGTAAAGTAATCCAAGGCTACTGGAAGCCTCCTGTTAATATTTTTTTTTTATTTTTTTTTAATTTTTTTTATTGCTTGGCTTGCAGAAGTTGACAAATACAGTCATATCAGTGGTAAAGTGTCATAGGAATGCTCTAAAATATTCTCATTTTTATAGTATTAATGTGTAGTGATCCATGACACTATAATTCACTTTAATTGCCTTTCCCATAATGATGAAAACAATGCAAAAATTGATTTCAAAATCCTGTATTTCGTTAACAATACAACTATCAGCTAATGGCAAATGGTGTAAGAGTCTCAGGGTAAACAAAAACTTTCATAAGGACAAGCTCTTCGCCAGTGTTATCTCCTGCATTGACTTTTGAGTATAAATGCTTCCTTTTATCAGCAGTACTAATTCTGTGCTAAAAATGGCTTCGTAGAGTGTGAGGTAGGTAGAACCCAATGCATACTGGCCATTTTAGTTCAATCCAATTCTTCTCTGATCTTATGGAGCAAATGCTTTGCAGCCACTTTATCTCTCAAACTGCACCACAGTGAGAATTGGAGTGCAATAGGTAGCAGGGGAGAAAAAGAAATTGCTTTTTGGTATTACAGATGCAGTTTTGGACTACTTTGCCAAATCATCAGAAAATTTGCAGAAGGAAAGAGAAGCTGTTTTGTCATAACACAGTCATGTGTTCAGATGTTGTGTACTCATACCTCTGGACTTTCATGCTTGAAACTGTGACTATCCATAATGGTATGACTACTTTCACTTAAGTCAGTGATAGGTCTTATACACTTTATCTAGTCTTTGGAAAGAGAAAAAACAAAGCCCCCCCCAAAAACCAAACCCACCCATACAGAAAAGAAGACTCGAGCACCAAAACTAATTATGAAGGGGCACTGAAGTTCAAGTTAACCTACATAACCTAAACCAAAAAATAACTACTTAAAAGATCTTTCTCTTGTTGTACTGTGCATTTTTCATGGCTGCTGATACTGTTTGTGATCCAGGACTGTTTCCTTTGTCACTATAAATCAAAATAGTTAAATACTACTTACATAGTAATGTGAAACTTGGCCTATGATGTCATTGGTGAGATGTGATTTTTACCAATCAAAGAGTTTTTCATGGGCTTCAATACTCAAATTATTCTGTATCTATATTAATGTAAAATTTTAGAAGATTATTTTTTCCAGTGAATGAAAAGTTATAAAACCTGTGATGAAAGTCAGAGGTTCAGAGACCTAGAATAGGCCTCTTATTTTAGAGCCATAGGAAAGTAAGAGGCAAAGAAAAGACCCTGACTTGGCAAAGTATGGTATTGCTAGTTACAGAAATAAAATTATGGGAGGGGTCGTGGTAGGGGGGATGTGTGTGTGTGTGTGAGAAAGAGAGGTATTCTCACTCAGTTCAGACATAAATTTATTTGAAAGTCAAGTAAAGTGCCATGTCCAGAAGTAGTAGTGGTGACAGCGAATTTCTGAATGTTATTTTTGTCTAAGTAATTAATCCTAACAAACAGTTAAATTTAACTTAGATATAAGTAGTTTTAATATCTCAAATATTTCTCTAAAGGAAAGTGAATGCATCAGCTCTCTTTCTATGAGATATTGTATTTCAGATATGCAATGTGTATATCGAAACACCAGAGATGTGCACTTGATTTGTAAAAGGAAACCATGGAAACTTACAAGTAATCTTCTTGGAAATGCAGGACTTGAAGTATTTTAGAACAATATATAGTGACAAACATTTCTAGATATTATTTATCTTCCCTTATATTTATTACTCATCAGTTCTTTGACCTGTTCAATTTTAATGCCACTTGCCCTGTCATAGACAATATAAGTTGAGAGGACTGGTATTCCTAAAGACAATTAATTTCATTTCACATCAGTAAATCAGTATTCACATTTGTGTCTGATTGTAAAGGGTATAATGTAACCTGGAAATACATTGAAGTTAGAAAGTACGAGGATGAGAGTATTAAAGCTTTAATAATTAGGAACAGATTTCCATGCAACTCTTCTGCAAAAATCCTCTCTCAAGAGAGGACTATCTGAACTAATGAAATGGCATCCAAAGTTTTCACATTATACATCTTTCTAGATTCTTTTTTTTTTTTTTTTCAGTGTTAGGTTTTATTAATACTAATCTTTCTATCTGATTTGTAGGTATTTGTACTTTTATTAACATAATTGGCTCTTGATCCTAGGTATACTGAAGGAAGATTTTGAAGTTTTCTCTGATGGAGAATTTGTCTTCTAGTTTTAATATAACACCACACTGAGTGTAAAGTAAAGGGAAACTTCATTTGGTGGAAAAAATTTCATGGCTTTTAGCAGTTGAAAGTTGATATAAATATGAGTGCATATAGATTTACTTTACTGCATGGTAGCTTTGTTTTTGTGTGTTTCAAGATTTGGAAGTGATCTAACTCTCCAGCTGTTTTTCAGATGTAGCTATGTGCTGCATATGGCTGGGATGGAGTTAACTTTTCCCACTGCAGCCCTTGGTGCTGGGCTTTGTATTCATAGCTATAGCAGTGATGGTAGCACACCAGTGTTTAGCTACTGCTGAGCAATGCTCACACATCAAGGCTGCCTTCACCCACTCACCTTTCTTCCTCGCGCAGAGGCCAGTAAGTTGTGGATGGACAAGGGCAAGAGGTTGGGAGGGGACCCAGACAGGACAGCCGACCCCAGCTGACCAAAGGGATAACCCATTAGGATATTCTGTATAATATGACGTTCTCTAAAATAAAAGCTAAGAGAAGGGGGAGGTGTTCTTTATGAAGGCATTTGTCTTCTGAAGCAATCTCTACATGTACTGAAGTCCTACTTTCCAAGCAGTGACTGAGCAGCACCTGCTGATGAGAGGTGGAGAATGGCTCTTTTGTTTTCTATTGCTTCTGCAGGCAGCCATTGCTTTTCTTTGTTTAAACTGGCTTTATCTCCACCTATGAGTGTTTTGTGTTATTTTCTCCCCAGTCCTGTTGGGGAGGGGGCAGAGAGTGAGTGAGCAGCTGGGTGGGCAGCCAAAGGTAAACCTGCCATAAGCTAAGAGAACTCTGAAAAAAAAGTAGCTCTCATTACTGTTCTCTCCTGACACTTTTAGACTCTTGGATGCAAGTGTGATATCTACCACTCCAGTCTATCTGTGTTTGCATGATACTTACCGCATGTTTGAAACCTGCCAAGAAACTTTATGACATGGTATTAAGAAATAAGGAAGGAAAGGTATTTAAAGCTAGCTTCTGTTAGTTCCGATGTGTATAAAAGCTGAATAAGCCATTGTTATGCAACTTTGTCAATGTAGCTTATGCCAGCTTTGTATAGTGAACAAAATTTTATTCCTGCTTTCCTTTTCACTGGACCAACATTTAAGAGATGATATGCAATTGTCTTGCATTCTTGTCCTGAGCTATAGAAAGTCTTACATGAAAAATAGAGGTGATTGGTAAAAAGAATCACAAACCTAGCACAGATCCTCAATTGAGCAAGCTCATGATGATGTATGCTGCTTGTTTAAGTCAGGTAGTCATTGTACTGAGTTGCTGGCTGGCTGCCCGCCCGATGCCTGGCCAGCTGTTCTCACTCCTCCAAGACAGGGTGAAAATAAGATTGAAGAGCTTGTGGGCTGAGATAAAGGCAGAGAGATCACTTAGCAATTACCATCACCAGGAAAGGGAGAAATAATTTAATTAAAAATAGGCTTGGATAGTGGGAAATAAAGAAAAATCACAACAACAGATTCTTCCTCCTGCATCCTTCCCAGGGTCACCTTCACTCCTTTAACACCAGCTGCTCAACCTTCTCTTCTCTCTTCTAGCCACCCACATCCCCCACATGTGGTGTAGGTCAGGCTGGGGGGTTGTGTTCAGTCTGTAACAGTTGGTTTCTGACTCTCCTTCGTGACAGAGGCCACCATGCAGCCCCCACTGCAACACCTTGATACCTACACCAGTTGGTACAGCCGTCTAAAATTGAGGGTGTCGTGGCAGCTGGCACACTGCCCAGTTTCCCAGGCTGTGGGAGCAATGGCTGTTTGTTTCCTGACCTCACTGTCACACATCTGAGAGAAAATAACTATGGAATTGAGGTTTCTGTGATGGGATTTCTTGTCAAAACTCTTCTGTAAGATTACTGTTGCACAGTTCTTGCCACCAATTTGTCTACCTCCAACCAGCTTAAGTGAAATAGGTATTTAACTACTTACATAGGGGCAGCAGCTAGATTGATACAGGCTGAATTTTGAAGTGTCAACAATTTTCAGTTTGATAGAGCAACCACTGTTTTTGTTTTGATGCAACAATAACATGTGAAAAAGAGACAGGTTTTTCAGGAAACTTTAAAAACTCCAATCATGTACCTGTTTAGCTGTAACAGTCAGTTTGGTCACTCAGCTCTCCAGAGATGGGCATATAATCAGAGCTGGATCATCAGCCTCAAAAATAAAAAACCCAAAAATATCTCATGTGAATGGCTTTATTCTAGTCACTTGAAAGGATTCTATATGTAGCAAAATTGTATTACCTAAACATGCAGTAAGTGGAAAATTGTGATTAGCATTTTCTCTGACAAATTGTTTACACAGACTGATATTCAGTTGCTGTTTTCTTTCACAAATGTTTCTTTCCTCCTGTTGCCCATCTGGTTTTGCCTCCTTCAAAACAAAGGATACATAAGAACACTGTATAAAGAGGATTTTTTTTCTTTTTATTGTGCTTCCACTTGTGGGGCACTTTTTTTCACTTCTGAAGTCAGTAATATCTTTTTTCATTACATTTTTGTTGGAATATTTTGAAATATAGTCATTAACTTGCTGTATTTATGACTGGTTGTTCTAGGTCATACATTGGTTGAAGCAGACCCCTATTAACATGTAAATTGCAGTTTCACACCAGTGGCCTCTTTAAAGTCAAAGGGGAAATAAGTTTTTAGATGAGATTGAGACAGTTAGCATGCCAAGAGGGAGTGTGTTTAGACCTGAGTTTCCATTAAAAAAAATCTAAGTGTATTTCTATCTTTAACTCCCAATAAGATACTATATTAGTTAAAAGTTTTGTTGTTCCAGGTGCTAATGCTTTCTGTAATACTTGATTTTCTAATTTCCATTGCCATTGTTTTGCTTTTCCTTGCTTCATAAAAATCATAGGTTTGGAAGGACTGGGTAACCAGTTTAAAGTCTTTGCTGCTAAAACAGCTATGTCACGTAATCAATGATTAATGTTAAAATATGTCTTGATGAATTTGAGTTTGAATCTTGTTTACACAGTGAACATTCTCATTCTAATTTCTTACTTTCATTTGCCCTTGTACTAGCAGTCCTTTAATTTTACCTGTTTATTTTCACCTGTGTCTTTGGGGGCTTTTTTGTATTTAGAGAATGCAATCACATATCTTCAACCTTTGCTTTATTAGCTGAAACATGCCAAGCTCCTTTAATATCATGTATGATAGGATGATCACCTTCTCTGTTTTCCTTAGTGCTTTTTTGAACTCTGCAACAAGTTGAACCAGTTGTAATGTAAAAAGTATTGCTGTATGTTCTTGATGATCTTACAGATTTATTTTGTGTATCTTGCTGTTCTCATGATGTTAATCCATATTCAGCATGGCTTCTTTGATCAAGAAAAAAATCAGGGTGTGTGTAGGGGGAACTTCAGGACTAACTAATTACTAGTTACTGAATGGGTGGGCAATGTCAGCTGAGGAAATCTGTGTAGCAGCTGAGAAGCTGGCCATCTACCTCAGTATGGGCTTAAGGATGTTGGACAATCCTAGGATTGACATCTCTCTGAGAGCAGAGATCTCATGACTCAGTTGTCTGATTACTTTGATATGTGAGGATATGTAATACTGTAATTAAACAAAAAAATCAAAATTAAAGAACCATGTTTCTAATGACCACAGGATTGATCCAGGCAGTTCTGAAGAACCTGCCAGGATTATAGATGTGGGGAAGGAAGCGTCCCCAGTACAGCCTGTCATACTAATGCAACGAAGTAGTGTGCACTTGGAAGGATCATTTTCCTTTTTGTAACCTAAGCAGTTCCTCTAAAGCTTTCTATGCATATTAGACACACTACAGTCACTGAAATAAGAATGTGACAGAACATTAATTTTTAATGTAACTTCATTTTCTAATAAAGAACCAAAAGATCTTAAGATACTCATTTAGCTGCTGGTGAATGAATTTCATAGCTGGCCTCAAAGAGAGTTCAGGTCAAGTGTCTTTAATACCAAAATTTAGGTAAAAAATTCAAGAAAAAACTGCAGTAAGGACTTACAAGAAAAAGAAATAATAATTTGATATGGAATATAATTTTTATTTAACTCACGTGATTCTGCAGAAAATCTATGTCTAATTTTCCGGCATTCTCCAGTTATCTTAACATACAAAGATCTCTCTGCTTTCTTTGCTGTGTTCACATTATGGAAGAAAAAAAATTACTTGAAAGGCAGTTCAGCCATTCAAAAGTTACTAGGTAATGTTCTAATGAAATACTAATTACATCCTAATTCAAATGTTTAAAATATATTATTACTGTCTCTGAGTGTGTGGATACCAACTTGTTCTTCCCTGAAATAAGATGAGGAGAAGCTATTTTTGACTATGCTTTTACAATAATCACTAAATTTTTATTTACAGTACCTTGGCAATGTAGTAAGACTATTGCACCAAACTTTTTAGAAAACATTAGATGTTTTATTTTAGTTTGGTTGTGTAACAATGGATTTGCACATGAGTATAAGAAGATTTGAAAATTACACAACTGCAAATGTGCAATTGGACTTGTCAAGTACAAGCACATACTTATAGTCCTTTAGAAATGCTATATGATCAGTGTGCTCTTTTAATATTGCTGATACCTTAGTGGCTACCTTAGTAGTTACACTTGTTTATGTCTTAATAGTTGTTGGTTTTAGTATGAAGTGAAAGGCCAGAATTAATTACGACTACTTCCCTTTATCCAGATTTCACAAGCAGATTCAGTCTCTCTCACTGAAGAGTATTTCTGTGCCTTGTGTGCCAACAAATGAATTCCATGCACTCCTGGGTAGTGGCTGTGGCTGCTTCCAGCTGAGGTCTTCCCACAGGCAAGTGTGCATCTCTGGTTCACATGGCAAAACAAAAACAATGCAGGAGAGCTCTCACAGACTCTCATCAGATGTGTATAACAAACTTCTTGTGGCAACTTTAATATTCTAACTTAAACTATGTGTAGTGTAGTACTGAAGCAGGACAAACCTTTTCAAAAGAGACATCTTAATATCAAGTCTGTTCTCTTGGTATTTAAATCATGTGGCATTTTTACTTTTTGATAGTGTTTTTAATATACACTTACAGCTTGAATCTACAAATTTAAAGGAGGCAGATACATTTCCATATTTAAAGATCAGTACTGAAGCAGATATAGCCTCTGATTTTATTTTTAATGTTCTTGCAAAAAGTGCAAAATTATTTCTATTATGATTACCACAAACCATATTACTGAGCCACTAGCTAAAAGCAAATTATTTCTGTGTGTAGAAAGAACAAACCCCAAAACCAACAAAGCAACCAAAACACACAAACAACCAAAACTGAACAAAAAACCCAAACAAAACAAAAAAAACCCCACCCTTGTTCTTGGGTATGCTGTATTGAACTCCAGATCACAGATATCAATAAAAATGTCAATGCTGAACTGCTATTAAAAAAATTGTGTATTACTCTAAATTCTTAATTTCCAAAATAAACTTACACCTATGAATAAAGAGCTCAGTCCTAATAAGGAGGAGAGATTCAAAAAAACAATAGAAGGTTTTGTTTAGACTATGGATTTTTCTCATCTTTCAGAATAAAATATTTTGATTTATAAACACTAGTAAAACCCATGGAGTTCAGCTACAATAATTTTACTTTATTCTTTCCATGTCTAAAAACAGCAAGTGTGTTAGAATCAGAAAATTCACAGCTGTACACATATATCTATTTGGCTGTTAAACTGCTTTATATAACAACTGGGTTAAACATGGCATTCTGCATAGATCATTTGTAGCTTGAAAGTATATCAGGTATTGAAATAGGAAAAATGCTTATTATTTTGGTGGTAACTAATGTAGTTACAAAGTCATACTGTTCCTGAAGTTTTGTTGTGGTTTTTTTTGTTTGTTTGTTTGTTTTTAACTCCCATCCGTAAACCAAGATGCTTGGCTTGCTTTCTGTTCTTTCAAACACTAATTTGAAATACCTACTTAACACAAGGTGGCTGTTCTTCCCTAGTGAAGTGTAAATTCTTCAGATAGCTCAATCTGAGAAAATCTGACTTAGAGCAGTTTAATTCTTTGCGTTTTTTTGTCGCATTCTTTTATCCCCCAAGAAATGCGTGGGAACAGCTATTCAGAAAATAGTGGAATTGTTGCTGTCAGAAATACCGATGCTTTCTCAGGAAATAATACTCCAGAACTTGGTACCCACACAGGAATGTGTGGCCCTATTCTGAACCTGAAACATACCATAGATTCAGTTCACATCCGAATCTAAACACTATTTCCTTGGCTACGTTTTTTCATTTTGTTGTCTTCAGACTCTTGAATATATGTAATTGAGATTGTCAGCTCTGATTTTCTTAAGACCTGAAAGGAAAACAAAATTGAAGTCAGTGAATGGAAACCACTATGATATGTGCCTGCCCTATTTGCAGCTAGATACATTCACTCAGCCTTTTGCTATTTCAGAAAACTTGCAAGCATCTTGGTCAAGCGGAAATCCCTTGCATCAGCTATTGTGGGAAGTCATATTCCTTAACCAGGCAGTCTGCTCATCCAGACTGTGCTTGACAGCATTTTTCACTTTTGATATAGTGGCCACTACAAAGATGTTTTTCCACACTTTAATGGCACTTCTACAATTTCAAGTACCATGTTATCAAATTGACAAAGTATAATGAGTCCTTCATGAAACTTAAACTCCTTTAAAGCACGTTGTGTTGTTAATATTTTGAGGATTATTATAAGACCTGGGAGTTAATGTTGGAATTAACAAGATTTAAATGTTCTTTTTTCTAAAGTTCTAAAGAGTTTTGCTGGTAGACCTGCAGAATTGTAGATAGTGCCGAGTAATCATTCATGTCATTACTTTTGTAAGTAGCTGGTGTAATGTCAAAACCCCTAGTTTTAAAGTTGCAGTTTAAGTCTTAAAGTCAGTATGTGAAAGGCAAATATTAACATCAGCACATTTCTATGTATAAAATTCTGAAATTTGCCAATGGGTGCTATAACTTTAGGTGACCTGATATTCAAAGTTGAATTTAGCTACTTTATCTGTTGGTTTGGACTAAACACGAAGCTGGAGCTTGAATTAGAGCTACTTTTAATGCAGACAGCTGGGAAATACAACTTGTTTTTAAGTTTGCTGCTAAATAACACATATGACAGTTCTATTGCACAGAATTACCGTAGTGTCAGGCCTTTTGGTAAATGTATATATTTTAATTTTAGACTGTTAAAAATTGTTAATATGTTGAAGGAGAAAGAGACAAGGACATTGTATAAGACTCTTGAAAATAACAATTCCTTCTCTTTCTGAGCTTAAACTTCTTAATATTTGTTAACATTATAAATAATAGAGCAAAGCTGAATAACGCTATCAGCCAACTACAATAGTTCCTCATGCTTTGTCAATGTTTCTCTCTTTTATTTTTTTTCTTTTTTTCCTAAAGCTTTTGCTTAAGTGTCATGTTTGCATATTTTCCAGAAATGGAAGACAATTTTATTCTAAACTGATATTTTGTCAGATGATTTAGCTAATCAGTATCACTCATTACTGCTCTTGTCTTCTGATGCTGAACTACTCAAGGGATCAGCTATTGCATTTTGAGAACTCAGGTGTTTAATAATTAGACTATAGGCTCCATTTCTAAAATGACTTTGAATTTCCAGTCTGTGGCATGAATCAGACTCAATTTAAAAACATTTTAACTTTTATTTATTATTGTTTTTCCTCTGAGATTATGTATATAGGCTTACCAGTACTCGCTTCTGTCTTACAGAGCCAAACTTGTTAGGCCAAGCAAGACTAGCTGATATATTGCTATTATTAATTAGATATAAATAAATTCTATTAGAGGTTTTGTGAGAATACAGTGTTTATTTAATAATTCAAGCTGCAATTGCCTTTCTTTACGATAATAAGAGAGTTAGGAAATCTATTAGAATTTTGGTGGGAAAGTTAAAGAATGTATTAGAAAATATTGTCTGTCTTTGAAATTATTCATCTTTCTGAAGCTGCAAGTTCTGGCTGATCCATAATGCTATCACCAGCAGAAATGGAGCTCCCTGAAGAGTAACTGTTGTAAAAGACAAAACTTCCTATAGTGTTTATAAAGGTAGATTTCCTCTTGTTCTGTATAAAAATGAAATATTTTCACTCTTAATAAGAAAGATCATTTGTCTTTGTTATGGTAAATATCCTTCTTTCCGTGCTTATTCATACTAAATAAGCTGCAAATTTACTTTGTTACTCAGAGGCATTTGTCCTAAATCCTGTCAGATGAAAATGTCTGAATTCTAAATAAACACAATATTTTATTTAATATCTAATTTTAGGAACCAGTATTATCAATTAACACATCCTGCTGACTAGATGTATCCTTTTTAAAATCTGGTAGCTGTACTGTAAAGACTATCTTCATATGAATACAGTGAAGTTCTTGACTGATTTAATGATGAATGATTGTGGCTCAGACTCAAGAATGCATATTCTTTTCTTTACTCCCTCTTTCATTATAAATTAAAATTTTACAGGTTTTTTAGAAGTGTCACCTTTTTTCCTAGGTAGCATATCAATTTCAACATATCTTAAGAAGATATATTGATTAATATCTGGAACTGTATTGTAGGTGGTGTTTTCAATATAGTGTTTCGGAAATAAATACATAAAAACATGTATTCCAAAGTGTAGATAGGGTCAAACAACCAAGTGTATTCATAGTGATACACCTCATTCTTTCAAAGCTTGGAGAGATTAATCCTGGATATGCTATCGTTATAGAAATCAATGAGAAATCGTTTAGACCTACTCTGAAACAGCTTGTTCCAGTCATTCTTCACTGTTTGGTTTATGGATTTCAGCTGTTAAAATACCTATGTGATTTTCTTTTACGTACTGTACATCTTGTCCTTGAGATACTGTGATAATACAGTACAGCATTTACAGTAAATTATTAGGGCTGTTTCATACTGTGCATGTATCATTAGTTGTGATTTAGCCATCCTAAAAGATTGTTTACTTTAGATGAAAGCAAGACAGAAAAAATGAAACAGTTCTGGTTTTCTGTGATAACTTACCTCAGCATTTAATTTTCACTTTATGAAAAATGGATGCTTTAAAATATAAACTTCTATAGTACGTTAAAAATATTTTTTTGTAGTTTGCACTCATACTCAATGTTTTTATATTAACTTGGGATTGATCTTCAATTCAGAATGTGGCAATATTTAAACTTGACTTAAGCAAGCATTTAATATATCTACACTTAAAACAATCATGTAAGAAAACTAAAGTTAGGTTTAGTGCTAGTATGTATGTGTTTTTCTCTCAAAAGAATACTTTTTTAAAGTGAAACCTTTTTGCTGAAATTGGATGTAAAAGATTATTTTTAGAAGAATGTCAAGTCATGTGAAAAAAGTAGTAATGTAGAATTTTGCTACAGCATTCTATGCCAGTCCATGCCAGTTCTGGATCAAGTATCTTATGTTCCTGTTGTAATCTATGGAAGAAGCTCTGTGAGTGAGCTGTTTCTTATCAGGATTCAGTTTCTCTTCTTTAAGAAATAAAATGTGAAGAGAGACCTAGAATTTACTGCCATAACGTAGAGGTTTGTGGCACTTTTCCTAAGGTATTTTCCCTTAAGGCATTACTAAGGGTAAACAACAACAATTTTCTAATTTATCACATCTTTACTTAGTTTTAATACATTTATTGTTGAATAAACAATTTATTGTAGAAAATTAAGTGGGGTTTTGTTTTTTTTTTCATTCAGGGAATCTTTTAATTGAAAATGTATTTTCTTCCCCTGGAAACCATTGACTTTGAGAAGCAATAATTTCAAATACAATATAATGTGTTTTTTTTAATTTGTGTTTATCATAGAATCTTTCAGTACACCTCAAATTCTTCCCAACATTATATTTCTGATCTCGTAAACAAGAAGCACAATGATCCCTAAGAACAACTGCACTTCTGCTAGTAGTAGTAGCGGAACTTTTAAGAGCTCCTTGGTATATCATCAGGTTATGGCTATTTTATTAGGGAAAAAGTCAGAAACCACATGGTGGAAAACATCTGTACTACTTGCTTCTCGTTACAAAGAGATAGATACAAAGAGTAACTGGTCCTACCATGACCTCAGTAAATCATTGTTCATCAGAAAAGCTAGTATGCAGAAAGCCTATATTTAATCTTCCGTATCATATAATACAATATATACCATATTCCACTTTAATTAGGCTAGCTGTTTTATTGGGATGTCTCCCAGAGTTATCTGCTGACTTAGTCCAGTGAGTGATAGTGAATAGCAGTAGCTGAAGCTTAATTGGAACACTATTATCATAAATCTCTCACTCCCTTTTTATTTTTAGCAGGAACTACTATGATTAATACAACCTGATTAAACAGTGTTTAATTAGGTGTTAAAAATTATGATGACACCTACTACATAGGATATAGAAATCAAATAGTAATGATAAGAAGAACTCTTACCAAGCAAAGAGCTTGCAACTGGTGGGAACAATCTGTGTTACAGCATTCTTCTTTAAATTAAAAAGTTCTGGATAGGTGTTGGATGTGACAGTATTAAAGATCAGGCAGTGAAGCTTCAGGTTCATGCTTTGAGGCAGCAGAATTGTTGTACTGAAAGTACCTCTTTTTTTCTTTTTTCCTTTTTTTTTTTTTTCCCTTCCTCTGTGTGTGGTGCAGAAGACAAGGTAACTAAGAAGTTTCAGTGTATTTCAGATTGATCAGAATGTATTTAATAGGTACATTGTTGTAAACTGATTTCTGTGAAAACTGAAGCCTGTATGCCAGAGCCAAGAATATTTAGTACTGAACACTGCTATTTTTAGACCTAAAAAATAACAGCAATGAAATAATTTTGTCTATTAAAAGTAAGCCTTCTCATATGTTCTCTGCAGTATTTGTGTGAGAAGTTGGCTGTGGGTGCTTTTTAGCTGTTAAAAAATACTTCATACTGTTAAAAGTGAAAAGTACACTGGAAATCTGAGATTAGGATTGGTACTGAAATTAATGCAAAGATACAAAGTAATAGTGCCTGCAGTTCCTGAAATATTTGCATTTTCATAGTTTACTGGAAACAATCATAGCAAATGGTTTACTTTCTCGTAATTTATATTTGATAACTTTCTTAATTTTTAAGTGTAGTTTTGAAAAATTACAGGAAAACAATAATATAGTTTTACTTCTGATATTGCTACTGAATAGAGGAAATTATTTCTGCTTCTAAATAGACTAATTATTATTAGCAGTAATTTAGAAAGTGAAGATTGAAAATATGACTCCAGGTATAATTTCTCTGCTTTCTGCAGCACATTTATAACTCCAGGTTAGGACCACTAGTACTTTTCAAGTGAGGAAGCTCACTTTTAGAAAGCCCTAAAAGAATCATCAGGATTTCACTATAGAAGAAGAAATTACAGGTTTGAATCAAGCTTTTCATGCATGCATAGGAAAGTAATAAAGAAAACATATACAGTAACATAGAAAGTAATATGTTGTGACTCCTTAACACTAATGAAAGAAAAGCAAAGGCTTTACACCAGGAGCTTTCTTAAAGCAATAGAGACAACCAGTAAATTGACTTAAAAACATGTATTTTCAGTGTTATTCGTCATGATATTATGGATTTGCAGTTTCAGTGTTATTGTTTATAATGTTATGGAGCTGCAGTTTTAGTATGTCAAGCCACAGTTTAACTCTGCTGCTAAATTAGTTTTTGAGAATTTACATCTATTATTTCGTAATGAAATAAATCCTAACTGCAGTAAACCAGACTGGATTCTGTTATATGCTGATTACAGCAGCTGTGGGGTATAATGCATGGCATGAACATACAGTTCCAATTCTGCGTACTGAGTTAACTGGCATCCAGTTAGCACAAACTTCCATATGTCTGTGTAATCAGAGAAGGGAACTAAAGAACGTCTGAGAAATAGGACACAAGATGTCTCTTACCAGGAAAGTGCTTGGTGACAGTGTGGTAAACAAAAGTAGTCTGCCACAGTGGATTTGTGAAGAAAGGTTGCATGATGAAACTGGTAGAAGATTAAAAGAAAGGCAGTTTGGGTGAGATTTTTATGTCAGTGCAAAGGAAGTAGTTATTAGTTCCTTCATGTCACCAAGACAGTACATAAGCTGCTTTTTTACTCTCATCCTCAGCTGGTTCCTGGGGCCTGAAACTGGATAAACTTTAGGTTGTAATTCAGTAACAGCACCTATAAATTTTCTTACTTAAAAGAGAATAAATTGTAGGATAAATAAGAAAATGCATATTGATTATCAGTGAGTAAATCCTCTCATAACATAATTTTGGAGGCTAAGGAAAAATGCGTCAGATATTGTAAAATCAATTAGGTAATGCTTTTTGTTCTTCCTTCTCCCTTTTTGAAAGCTGTAAAAATTAGGTTGCATTGATTAGACAAATCCTGAAGCCTCTTCATAAATTTAGTAAATATGTAAGCAAAATCTCCAGCTATATCAGAGTTGGCCTAGAACTTGTAAAAGCGAACAAAGCCCTATATTGTTTTTCTTACTTTGTAAAGAGGCCATGGAGTGCCAGGATTCTAGCTGTATTTTTGTTGTTGGTGTTTGTTTACTAAAATCAGAATTTCATAATCAGCAGGTTTTCTTCTTAATTAATAGCTTGTACTGTGCAGAGGTGTTTGCACTTACTTAAATGAGCAGTTTTTCATAAGGTTTTTTTACTTTTCTGGTATTTCAGAAAAAAAAATCTTTCAAATACAGAACCAAATTTCATCTGTATGTTGTGCCAAAAGTTAACAGCAAGAGATTTCACTTAAAGACCAGGACATTTAGAAGACAAGTTTTGACATGCTCAAATACTCTTCTGGCTCTTGCCTTCAATCTTTTTTTAAAAATGGGGTTTTCAGTTCCAAGAGCATTGAATGTTTTTGTGTTGAGTGTCCTAGAAATGACCAATACCACATTAGTTCCATATTTAGCGAAGCTGTACAGAATCATGGAAGGTCTAATGTGGTGGGATGGGATGTTTCCTGTTATTTTCAGCTACATAATGAGCCCTTAAAATTCTTGATTGAGCAACTTGGATATTTACTATTCTAAAAGGGAACCAAAATTGTTTGTCAAGGCTTAGAAAAGTCTTCAGAACACTAGTT
>JANHGB010025484.1:0-11812 GCA_026283785.1 Coracopsis vasa | reverse complement strand
ATATTGCTTACTAAATTAGTCACGTGCAAACGAGTGTTTGACATAACCCCTTCCTAAAGATACTGCCTTTGCTAAAAAAGGCAGTAACTGTCCAAGTACCCGTGTGTTTTAGGGGTGAGGTCAGTTGAAGGTGTTGGTCCTTCTGAAAGGGGACTCCTCCAATTCGATTATACAGTGCTATTAAAGTTGCTGAAACTGTTTTGCTTTTGCTCAGTCGTGGTCATTTCCTCTTGGTACAGGTATGGCTGGTCATTGAGTCCATCAAATACCATTGGGCAGTGTGGGGATTTTCCCTTCCATGGGACTTCCACAACCCCCGTTTAAGTGCTTCAGCTTCTCCTTCTCATAGGACAGGTTTCCAGTGTCTCATGACCAGCAGCTGTCCTATCTCAGTGCTCTGCCTGCCTCAGACAGAACAAGTGGCCATTCAGCTTTTATCAGGGTGGGTGGGAACACGCAGAACATCTGACTTAATGTTACGGTAATTTACTTTATTACATGTTTTATAAAAGCTTTCCATTCAAGCCTAGGAGGAGATACTGAAGCCTTAAGCCTGTCCTCACTTCTCCTTTCATTCTCTGTCAGGAAAACAGGAAGAAAACAATGGGCATTCCTTTTGGGAAACTCTGGAGTTAGCATTTCACACAAAACACACAGGAAACTGGAGACCTGAGCAGGCAAAACTATTGCTTGCAAGACAGTTGCATGAACTGAGCACCTAGAGCAGAAGTTGAAATGCTTTAAGTTATCTTAAGTGTAGAAAAGTCAGTATGTGGAAGGCTTTAGAGTCTAAAACTGAAAGGGTTTGGAGACTGAAAGCTGTACAGTGAGGGAGCTGTCTCTGTTGATGCGTATACCAGCTGTCCAAAGAATAAAGGTGAAGAGCTCCAGCCCCATCCTTTGGCCTCCCAAACGCTTTGCTCTCATTTTGCTCAGACTTCATGCATTACTGTTGGCTGAGATAGACTAAACACAGTGAACTGCTGAACCTGTCTTAGACCAGGGCAAAAAGCCCAGTGCCTGGCATGGAAATGGGACTCACAGAAGCATCTCCCCCAGTGGAGGAAAAAATATATCCCAGAGTACCTTGACCTTGTAGTGCAAATACCATATGCAGAGTGATACCTGTACACAGAGCATGGTCTGTGTGCCTGAGTCAAGTTAAGTGGACAGATGAACTATTCTGACCCTGCTGTGGGTGACAGAGCTGTGGTCTTGCTGCTAGACGGCATCCTCAGCTCGGTGTATGAGGAGTTGCTACACAACCCCTCATTGTATGAGCTAACAGAAGCCTAGAATTCTCATTGAGAACTTCTTCCTGGGTGCAAAGCTGGAATTCTTGCCTATTTACTGATTAAACTACATTGCAGCCCTCCTGAGCTGCCACTCTTACAAGCCATTGGACATCACTTTAAAAGTGGTTATTGTATGAATGTGATTTTCTTCAGCAACACCTTTAGCCAACTGCAGTGGCTTACTCCAGGCTGAAAACAGAAATTACACCAGTATGATATCACTGAATTATTAAACTCATGGGATATTGCAGCGCAGTTCTGCTGCCTTTTCTATAATAAGCTGCACCTCCTCAGCTTTGTCTCTTTCAGTGCCAATGGGGTAGCATGATTTCATGATTGATTTGTGCCCATGGAACCTTGTACTGCTGTTACAAGTGCTGTGCCCAGCATCCTTAGTAATGCTAAACATCGTGCAGCCACAGAATAGAGCGGATCAGTTTGTTAAGCTGTCAAAAAAAGTAATCTTCTATGGAAAAGGGAATGGGGAGAGAACTTGGTACTTGCTTTTCAGGTACACAATGGTTTGATGTGGTTCATTGTGTGGTTGTATGATCACCAGTGCCTACACAAGGAAAACAGTGGAAAAATAGGAGATAGGGGAGAAAGAGGGCTGGAATAGCTCTTCTCGCTACCCCATGATGTCAGATTGACGTAAACTGACCATGAAGTGCATCATTGCTATCTGCTGTTCTTGAAAGATTGTACCTGTGTTGTGGAAGGTTTGGGCTATTATGAGTAGACAAATTCAGATATAGTTTAACTGATAAGAAGATGAATGCACAAGATTTTAGCCCCACAGACTTGTTTTCAGGGGATGTATGGCTCCCTATCACTTTCCTATCTGAAAGTTAATCTGTTAGGCTGGATCATGTCTAAATGGGAGTGTTTAAAATACACTCTGCATTTAAAGGAAAGAATATAAGTGCTGTCTGACCAGTGTGAGTTAAGTCAAACATTGAGAGAAGCCCTATAGGGAAAGCTAGAATACATTAAAGAAGGAATAAAATACACTAGAACTTGTCTTAGTAACTCATCATATGATCTCTTTATCTTCAGCTGCGCAAATAAGGAATTTGATGAGCCAGTTGGGAACCAAGCAGGATTCCAGCAAGCTTCAGGAGAACTTGTAAGTATTAAATAAGCTAACATTTGTATAGGTTCGCTTCCATTTCTGTTTGTATTCTTGGAGGAACTGGGTTACTTGCTTTGAGGAGATGCTTTATTCGATAGGTTTAATAAAGTCCTACAAAACAAATGTGACTAGATGTATTAAGTAGTTTACTAGATGAATTAAAGTGTTCTTTCAGGTCTCTGCAGAAGCCATTCAAAACTGGTGGATAGCAATGGTTAGAAAGAGTGTAGCTTATTTAAAAAGGATAGTAGTTCATCAGCCATGCATTAGCTGTACTCTTGAGCACTAGCCATAGTAGCTTTGCTTGTGGTTTAAATGAAAATAATGCCATACTAGGTACTTGGTCCTCACATAAGAGCAACAAAGGAAAACGGCACGGAAGACCCATAGTAGTTGAAAAAGTAGCTGTAGTACAAATGGATTTAGGCACTACAGAGTTTAGCAATCTTACATGGCAGCCAAAATGGCACATGTGCTTTCAGAAGAAGAATATGTCAGTGGGGGAACAGCAGAGGAGACATTTAAACAAGTGTAGTCCAGACTGACTCCTACAGAGACTGAACAGGGAGACTGTATGTCTCTGCATCTTCTCAAACTTGTAAAGCATAAACAGCAAGTGATGAGAAGAATGATTTCTGGAATCATAAAAGGAAACTTGAAGGTTCTTCCATTATCTCTTCATGTGACTGTACCTCCAATCTTGGAAT
The DNA here is from genome assembly GCA_026283785.1 of Coracopsis vasa. Classification (NCBI taxonomy): domain Eukaryota; kingdom Metazoa; phylum Chordata; class Aves; order Psittaciformes; family Psittacidae; genus Coracopsis; species Coracopsis vasa. The sequence goes on along the minus strand of JANHGB010025484.1, from coordinate 8,678 downwards.
ATGCAACTTCCCCATCTTTTATAACAGCTGTTTTTTGGATAAGTTCATATGCTACATTTGAAGGATGAGATCAGCCCAGTTGGGAGAAAAAAGAAATTGTTTGCTTGAGCTGCTGGGTTGACCCAGTCTGAATTGAATCAGATTGAAGAACTAATCACTAGTGACCAAACATGTAATTTTGTTGTCAAAAAGGCCCTCTTCTGGGTGAGAGTGGTTGCACTCAACAGAGCATCAGCTGCCATACAAATTGCATACAAAAATGCAGGGGTGGTTTATTTGGCTCACATACTGCAGGTCAACTTATACAATAACGCAGCCTGAATACTTTGATTTGTGTGTTTATTGGGCTGTAATGGGCGACTTTCACTCACTTGTATCCATTGAATGCTAAAAGATTGGTTCTTGGTTTAGTATTTTGTGTCTTCTGGTTTGCAGTATTAGCTTTTATGCATATGGCTGCAAAATACAATGTGTGGTTCTGTTCTCTGTGAAACACTGTTTCTCATAAACTGCATCTTTGAAGGTAATGTCTTGTACATCATCTTGTACATCAGTGACACTAGTGTCTCTCTGTAACCTGGTACAAAGGAAGGTGCTGCTGCACCAGATCCTATGCAACAATAGCTGTGAATTGCAGCTATTGGAATTGTTGGAAAACATAAAGGCTCAAGGGAAAGCCTTGCATTTCTCAAAGCAGAAGCTGGATCATTCCTCTCTGACCACCAATTTTCACATAAACGTAAGAATTTAGTGTCTCCCAGTCTGTACTCTTATCAAATGTACATGAACCAGTGGTGGTTGTCAGGTGAACAGTTAGTTGCCAACTGTACCACAAGGAATTCACTCTGAAAGACTGATTATGTTCACTGAATAAAGTTGTCTCTCCCTTGAATTTCTCTCTTGTGCCATTGGAGAAAAGTATCTTTTTAAAACTACTGAATTATACCAGTTAGCAGGGAGCACACAGCTTTGAATCTTTATATAAACACAGTCCAGAGTAAAGTTGATGGTAAAAGCTAAAAGTACGTCTCATCCATTAGGATGACAGAAAAAACCCCCCCCGTAAAGATGTGTGATCTCAGGACCCCTACTCAGTCATTATGCTGGAAATTGAAATGCTCAGAGACTGCTTTTTAGGTAAAAGCTTGTGTAACTGCTTTTGAACTTCTGTTTCAGACAACAGCTACAGCATTCTGCAAACCGCCTTGCCAAAGAGACCAATGAATACCTAAAGGAGTTGGGGTCTCTACCACTTCCTCTGTCTGCTTCTGAACAGGTCAGCACACAGAATTTGGCTCGATCTACTTTTAAATCACTCATTTCAGGAAACTAGTTTAGACCACAGCCTCACAAAGCTTGAATTGGCACAGCTGAAGAGGCGGCCGCCTTTTGTGATGAAGAATGGTGGTGAAGTAGGGAAACAAACTGGGTACATCCCAGCTGCTTATATGACACTGGGAAAACAGTATTTCCCAGTGGCAAATAGGTATAAAACTTGCTCACATGAGAATAAGAAGCCCTAAATGTTTGGGAAGGGCTGAGCATGTCTTTCTGACTCCATATCTGAAAAATAAACCTGTCGCAAGGTGCCTGGTGATGTGAGCATTGTTTTAGGATAAGAACTTCCTTGCAAACTGCATGTCAGTGTGAAATGTGATCATGCCAAAAAGCCTTCCCCTGCATGTGATTCATTTGGGGGGAGAAGCTGACTCACCTTGCTCATATTTGGATACAGCAAAACACAGCAAAGCATTGATTATGACTTTATCTCTTGCCAAATAGTCCTTTGAATTCCCCCTGCCCATGGGAAAGAGAAGGGACAGTCTTCTGCTGTTGGCATTTTCCTGCTGTTTTAAATCACTGCCATGCTTTGTGATACTGTTGTGGGATGATCTGTGGATATGGGTCAGCAGATGTTGTCTTAGTCTGTATTTAAAGGTTTATATGCCAGTTGTAAGCATGGCCATGGTTTGCCTGTTTGTTCAGCAGTTATTTTTCAGTTAATCTCCCCCTGGTGAATAAATTCCCATCACGTGCATAGCACTGAATACAGCAGTGACTTTTGAAGCCTAATGAAGCCTCTGGGAACAGTCCAGTCAAAATCTGCAGGAGCTGGCATCAACATGCTGAGGATCTCCTCTGAGAGAAGGGCTGTTGCTTCCAGACAGCTCAGATGGAAGCTGCAGTGTATTCTGAGGCTGCTGTAGTGGCTTAGAATAGGAAAAATAAATCATTGAAAACATTTATTTCCTTGAAATTGCTGTTGAATTGATACAAACTCGTTGAAGGATTCCAGTATGGGAAAGCTGCAAACTGAAACAGCTGTTGGGAATCTCTCTAATGGAAAACATAAGAACTGACCAGAGTATAGAGTGTCCTTTGGGATGAGCTTTTTCACAACTTCTGGTTTCCCATAACTGGGATGTCACAGCACTCAAAGCAGATGTCCTATAGAGGCTGAATAAGTTGATACTGTAAAATGAGGATGAAATAGGATACTGCAAGTCATGTATTTGGAGAACAGCTAAACTGAAATGGTTATTGGGACTAAGGATGTTCTCTGGTCAAATAACAGCAGGCTTGTAGTGTGGCATGGCTGGAAGAGATGGCTTATGAAACTGTGGTCATGGTGTTGTTATTAGTCCTGGAAGTGTGGGGCTTCCTATATTTGTAAGAAAGTTAAGGGGGATGCCTTATCAGGACAAGAGAATATTAAGTACTACCAGGTTGGCTAAGTAGAGGAATGGGGGGGTAAAGGCATTGTAGGTATCCAAAAGGTATGTAATTAAATGTGGTAGATTACTGGGATGTGTTCTGAATAAAAGTAATGGTGTAGAAGACCTCTACTTCAGACTTCAAACTAGGTTGAAAGCAGAGAACCTTATTACACAGAACCATTCTGCACTAGGTAAGGCATAGAGCATTTGGCACAACCAGTTAAAATATGGTGGGCTTTTTGTTCTCTCCAGTGCCCCAGAATGCTGGAACCAAAAGACACTTTGAGTGCCAGCATTTGTTGTTGTTATGATGATGGTGTTTTATTCAGTCTGACAGTTCCATTATCATGAATGGGAGTATCTGAACACTTCTTCTTATGTCAATTCTTTAGCGCCAACAGAGACTTCAGAAAGAACGTTTAATGAATGACTTCTCCGCGGCCTTAAATAACTTCCAGGCAGTCCAGAGGCGAGTGTCAGAGAAGGAAAAAGAGACTGTAGCAAGGGCAAGAGCTGGCTCCCGCATCTCTGTAAGTATTTGTAGGAATTCTGTATTGATAAAGTATAAGTCTTCTGGGAGATCTTGTACTTCACCATCTTGTACCAACTTCATAGCTGTCTACAGACACATTGTCGAGTGCAGTTGAGGCCTCAGTGCATCAGTTTTGTCATTTAAGATGTTGTAAGTAGGCACTCATTTCACTGTACCCCTTGTCAACCTTAGCAGAAGAGGGAAGGAATCCTGGTAGTTGCAAATGTTGTAGAGGATGAGATGCACAGTCACAGTATAGTTAATAGGAAAGTATTGCAGGCTTGCTTTTTGCCTGACGTCAGCCCTAGATTATAACATTTAAGAGGTCAGTTGGAAGCTTTCCACACTTTAAATTACACCTTAAGCCTCACACTATGTTTGTTTATTTTCTTATAGCTTCTGTCTCTCTACTATCTCCAGTGTACGTTAACTCCCTGTTATGTTTTGACAAATCTCTGTAGCTACTAAGAACTCATAATAAAAAGGCCATTTCTCTCCCCTTGCCTTGGGGCTTTGTTAGGTGTGCATTCCAAATTCCTACCAGGGAGCACATTTACCCTTTGGATTATGCTCTAGATCTTTTGCTACATGTTGAGAAAGGATGTGGCAAGCAACATCTGAGTAAAGGGACTCGCTGCTTCCGATTGCACAGTTGCCTCTGATTTGCAGAGATAATCTGAATTTAAAAACTAAATGAAAAGATGAGTCTAAATCTAATCTTAAATAACTTAAATCTGGAAGCTAAAGGGACAATGGCATTCTTGGAGAACTCTCTGGACAGTTTGTTTTCAAGATACTCCTGTTGATTTTACAAGGGGTCTTGGTAGTCTGTGAGACTCACAACTCCTTTATCTCTTCCAGGCAGATGAGCGGTTCAGAGAAGAACAGCTTGTTTCATTTGATAGGTAACAACTTCTTGTCCTCTTGATGTTATACTTTTAACTATACAAATAAGTAAAGTTTTGATGCAAGATAGGTCAGTGTAACTTGGGCCAGGTTCTGCTAACTGAATGCAAAGCAGAAAGATTTGAAATGCAATTATTACAGCACTTGTAATACACAATGTACAAAATTAACTGCACACAACAGCATTTTATCCTCCTTAAATGTAGATTGTGTGATTACTGCCCTGAGGAAAATAGTCACCTTTCAGACAGTAACAGTGTCTGCCATAGTAGATAGCTAAGTTTGTAAAATGTTGTATCAACTCTACAGTGTGGTAAAGAGGACTTGGGAACTCAGAAGCTTCTGTGATCACAGTGCTGGTTTCTACTGTATGTGTGTTTGAGAAAACTGGGATGAAATCTGCTGGCCCTGTCTGTGTAAATCCTTTAAGAAGAGACCTAGCTTACATGTCCCATCCCTCTGTAAATGTTGTCACAAATGAGTGCTGTTTCTATACAGTTGCAGGACCAGGAACCTGGAGGTTGTTCTGTAGGAAACATTTCAAGTTTCAACTCGCTGCTGCTTTACTTACAAAGTGGGGGTGGAAGTCCCTATACACAGAGAAAGGATTGTAATTTCTTTCCATCTCTTTCCAGTGGTGAAGACTGGAATCAAATGCAGTCTCAGGAAGAAGATGTGGCAATAACTGAACAGGACCTTGAACTCATTAAAGAAAGAGAAACAGCAATCAGGCAATTAGAGGTGACCAGTAGATCCCACATAGTTAACAGTATTGGGAGATAAACCAAAGAAGTCATGCAGTGCTAACTAATGGGATGGGCTGAGGAGATCTGAAGGTGGAGGAACAGAGGTTTTTGTAGAGAGGATTGATGCCAAGATCAATCTCCCTGCTCCTGTTGAAGGAGAATAGGTATATTTTCCTTCAGTGTTGACTGGTGGTCCTTCAGGTGGTAGGATCAACTCATGGTACAATGTTCATCTCAATTCCATACTGTGCTAATTGCTAGTGGGATGAAACAAATACACAGTGGCAGGAATATTGTAGGCTCCTGTGTTAATCCCAGCTTCCACAGATAGTAGCATCAAGTCACCTCAGTCAGTGAATGATGGCATCTGTTCTGACGCTTTGAGCAGTGATCAGAAGAGGTACTAAGAATGAGGCTTAGAAACATTGGAACCAGTGTTTGTTGTAACTTGTTAAACTGTTATCTTCAGGCAGACATTTTGGATGTCAATCAGATATTTAAGGATTTAGCCATGATGATTCATGACCAAGGAGATATGATTGGTAAGTGTGTTTGGGTAATGGGAAGTCTCTTCTTAGTTCAGTTACATGTTTTGCCTACATAGATTAAATTTTCTAGTATTTTGTATAAAAAGGATTGCATTTCTGATTTATTTTTTTAAACACTGAAGCTCTGAAGTGTTTTACATTGAGTTCTTTACTTTTCCATAGATAGCATAGAGGCAAATGTGGAAAGTGCAGAAGTCCATGTGGAAAGAGCCAGTGAGCAGTTACAGAGAGCTGCCTATTATCAGGTAAATTCCGTAGGCTTGTGGTATTACCAGTGTATAGTTGAGCAGTAATGGAACAGGCATAGCAAGACACATACAGAGGTTTGCAGCACACCAGACAACCCAAACCACTCTGTGATTCTGTGATTTAAACTGTAGAAATGCAATACTATTTCTATACCAACCTCAAGTGACCAAGAGAAGATTGTATAAGAAAACTACTGAAGATGTTTGGCTGTCTTTGAAGCTGTAGTCTTGTCTATTAGGATGAAAAGTGGTAGGTGATGTCAAGTTCTCTTTTTGTAGCCAATGTGCAGTAAAGCTTGTATTTTCCTTAAGAGAAGCAGAACTTGTCACATTCTGACTTAACTGCATCTCTTAGACCACATGCTCCTAAAACTAAAGCATTTATCTGTAGAGTCATGCAGTTTAAGGAATATGTAAAAGTGTTCAGACTACACTGGTTACTTCTCTTGAGTAAGCATGGGCATCTAGTGCTCTAGTTCACCAAAGTTAGTACCATTAACTGGTAGACCTGCTTTTTCCTCTTGTCATCTGCTTCTGGTGTCAGTGGCTTTTCTTTTTTTTCCTTTTATTAGAAGAAATCCCGTAAGAAGATCTGCATCCTGATTCTTGGTCTCGCTGTGACTTCTGTAATCATAGGATTCATTATCTGGCAGACAACAGGATGAAATCTTCCCATGGAACCTAATCTCATTGCTGAGATCTTTTTTTCCCCCTCAGAGCGAACAGGCTGACAAGTCTCAAAATTGAATTGACCACCCTGAGAGAGCACAAGATGGAACTACTTCTAGTCATAGATATTAGCAACTAATGTGCAGATAACTAGTATTTGGAATTAGTGAGCCATGGAGACGGTATTTATCAGTTTATATACAAATTATATTGTTTTATGTAACTAAAATCTTGTGGTTTTGCTTTCTGTAATGTATTATTCCCTGTCCCAACTGTATGCTGAAGTGTGATTGATAATTGGAGATGTCTTATTGTTGACGAGTGGCACAACATTAACATTTTCTATGTACAGGTAACTGTGTTGGACTGGAATAAGAATGACATTCAAAGATGGCACAACACCGATTCACATCACCTTAATCCAGCAATTTCTAAAGTCTCCACGATCTGCCCCATGGTCTTATTAGTCTTCAAGTGGCTATGGTTCTAGATTCTCTTCAACAGGTGTTGTTACAGATTGGAAAGGCAAGAAGTATGCATGGGTGATAGCTGGAACCACTGAGTGCTGGTCAGTTCAGCCTTAAGACTTGTAATTGTGGTGGTGAATTTTTTGAGCGTGGTTGGGGTTGTTCTTTTCCAAAATGCATCATTTGAGGACAGGATCTTCTTTGACTTGTAATCTAACACTGCAACTTCCTTAGAGAAACTAGCTGGTGGTTTATTGTTGGACAGGTAAATATCTTCCAATGCTGACTCTCAAGCACTAGAAATACAAAGTTTTAGCTGTTCACTCCTAAGTGGTTTTAGAAGCTTCCAGGGAGAAAATCACACACAGATGAGGACGTGGGCACCTAAGTTTACAGGATAGATGAGTATTAGCTGAAATCTTGCTTCTGAAGAAGTGCTCTTGAAGCTCACTTGTAGTGCACTAGTAAATATTATGTGGGGTTTGTGAACATCTGGTATTTTCGACTCTTTATGAGACAGAAAGTGCAGGAACTGGCTGAGTGAAGTGCGGTGATTTTCAGGCTGAGGATTTGTGTGCAATGGTTCCAGCTGTCTTGCTACCCGAGCTGGACAGGATCTAGCAGCCGCTCCCCCCCTTCAACATAGCTCTGAGCTGACATGCACTGAGGGAACACTAATCTGTCCAAAGCCCAATGGAGTGTGGTAAAGGCAGCATACTGACCCATTTTGTATTTAATCCTTATTCCATGTCTCCTGTATAATAAAGTAAATGTGAAAGCTGGGAAGGGAGTGTGTTCTCCTATTTCCACAGTGGTTTGCACTATTGCGCCGTCATTCCATCGAATAACCATCAATAAACACTTTTAAAAGTCTATCTTGGAGCTTCTTTCTCTTGCAGTTGGACGCCTCCATTATCTTAAAAGGGAGCCTGGGTACAGTATTTGTAGGATCCATGCTTTCTCTGGCCTATTTTGGTCCTCTAATAACCAGCATTGAGGACACCAGACCGGCTCGCTGGACTCAGCATGGCTGTAATTGCTTGATGCTTTCTCCTCTTTCCTTCCATCACTGAACTTAGCAGTGGAGCTGCTGCAGAACTATTTTTAACAGCAGTCTTGGCCATGTTCCTGAGCATGAAGAGCCACCACAACTGCCATGGCTGCTGCAGCATCCTGGCACCCGGCGTTCCTGGCGCTCGGGTGCGTTTCCTACCACTCGGAGCTGCTGGGACCTGGCTCTGGGAAGGCTGGTGCTGACTGTGGGAGCCAGCCAAGGGATGCGGGTGCTCGCACGGCTGCCTGGGGCTGAGGCCTCTGGGAAAAGGCTCTGTGGGGATACTGGAGAAATGCGACTGATCATAGAATCCTGGAATGGTTTGGGTAGGAAGGGACCTTAAAGCTCACCCAGTTCCAACCCCTGCCATTGGCAGGGACACCTTCCACTGGAGCAGATTGCTCCCAGCCCCGTCCAACCTGGCCTTGAGCACTCCGCTGTCCCGCAGCATGCCGCCTCTGTCACTTGCAGCCCCGTTTCTCAGCCGTTCCTTGCACACCGAGACCCGGAGCCGCCGCCGGGGCCCACAGAGCTACTCAGCCCGCCTCCGGTCCCAGCCCCTCAGCGCCTCTCGCCGCGCCGTGCACGCTGGGATCGCGCCTCTCCTCCCGCCTCCCGTCGTGCCCCGGGCGCGCCTGAATGGGGCAGACACAAGATGGCGGCGAACGCGAATCCCGCCGGTGGCGGAGGCCTCTCGCTCTTCGAGTGCCCCAGCTGGTGAGCGGCGGGACGGAGCGGGGACCGGGACCGGGGCCGGGACTGTGGCTGCCGAACCGGGCCCATCGCGTCTG
>JANHGB010025482.1:0-27076 GCA_026283785.1 Coracopsis vasa | reverse complement strand
AGTGGTAAATGCTCCATCCCTGGCAGTGTTCAAGGCCAGGTTGGACAGAGCCTTGGGCAACATGGTCTAGGGTGAGGCATCCCTGCCCATGTCAGGGGGTTGGAACTAGATGGTCTGAAGGTGCTTTCCAACTGTATGAATCTATGATTCTATGATCTGAGAGGGGGGGAGAGCAATGATCTCCAGAGGAAAGGGGTAAACTCTTGAAAAAGGCTGTTGACATTGATCAAGATAGTGCAGGGCTTGGACAAACTCCTGCACTGTCTGCCTGAGCTTGCAGTGGTTCACACCCTAAAGTTGTTATTTTATTTTCAGTTGGGAATAACTTAAATAAGAAATTCAAAGTGGTAATATCCTTAATCCTCTGGCTTACCTAAAGGAGTTGGGGTAAGAAGGAGGAGAGGTTGGGGACATGGAGGGGAAAAAAAAATGGCTTAGGGGTCTTATGAAGACCTCTCTCAGCACAGCAGAATGTGTGGTGCACAGGGGGTAGTGTATCCTACCCGAGTGACAGCCAGCAGTTTGAGTGCTATGCTTGCTCCTGGTGGATGGTCCAAGATGTGTTTGCTTTGAAGAGGTGGAAGAGCTATGTGTGTGGGGGTCCTAATTTCAAAAAGCTGAAGAAATCCTGCGTTTTAATGCAAGGCTCTGTTTCTTCTGTTTTCTGAGCAAGGCTCTAACTTTGGACTCAGCTGCCTTTGACCACTGTGGGGAGAGGCAGCTCGCCTGATAGGACAAGCAGTGCAAACTTGCATAGACTCTGCCTCCTCCTTTGTGTGCTTCTGTGATTGATGTTTTTCATTGGTGATCCTGACAACTGGCACTATTGTACTGAGGTGAGGTAGAGAGAAACTGTCAGATTGCTTAAATCCCTGTGAAGCCTGGCAGCAGAGCTGTGGTGGAGGAAGAGGGAGTACCAATAACGAGGACAATTTTCCCCTGTAAACTTACCCCCTCCCCCTTCCTTCTGCCCAGCCCCATGTTTTTGCGAGTATGAGGGCAACACAAGGCAGTTCCATGTGGGAAGGTTAAGGAATTAATGTGCCATATCTTAGTGTTACTGTACTGGGGCTAAACAGATGGTGTAATTAGCCCACAGCGGTGAAGAGCTATTTTTCTGATAAGATAAAAGGAAGTAGTTGTGGGTGGTAGAAGAATAGTCTTTTAAATTGGCAGGGCTCATAATGTGTTTATACAAAAGCATGAAGTGTATGGGTATTATAGTTCCTTTCCAATTGCAGTACTTTTTTCTTTATATTTTTGTTTATCAAGTAGCTTGTAAAGGAAAAATATTTTATTGAATTATTTCTCAACACTTTTACTAAGCTCATCTGAAGAGTGAAGGAATCAAAAATAGGCATTCTATTTTCTTGGCTATCAGCAATCCTATCACTTGGGAGTGATGGGGAAAGAAATATCCCTTCCTTTTGTTTTTTCCCATCATACACATTGGGAGGCTGTTGGAGGATGGTGAGGGTCTGCAGGTCTGTTCTTGACTGACCCCATGTGTTCTGGGTTTTGAACCTGTTCACTTTTTACCTCTGTTTATGGCTCCCCTTAACTTGTTTTGGTTGGAATATGTTAAAAAGGATAGATGCAATTATACAGAAAAGTTACAAGCAATAAATTAGATTATATTTGGTTTGCCCTGGTTGAAAAATTAAAACAGTGGAAAAGCAAAGGAATGGCAACAGGAAGGGAGAAAAAAAAGGGTTATATTGGAAGAAAGCACGTCTATAATTGCATCAAGGTTCAATTTTTGTTCATTTGTTTCCAAGTCCTTTGAATCATTTTTACTTCCTTGTGAAAAGATAACAGGTATACTTGCTTTTCAAGCCCAGCTGTTCATGTTTTTGTTCTTAATCAGTAGTATCTGATCTATCAGTGAGTTAGTAATTCAGGTTTTTGATTGGTTTGATTAAAAATGGCTTCTCAGATATATTTTATAAAAGACAGTATTGGTGAGTAGAAAACGTGGCAAAAGTAATTGCTTTGCAGGGTTTTTTTCACTAATATTTTTCTGTCCTTTTTCCCAGGAAGCAGTTAGGTTGGGTACATTGGTTTTATTTGCCTTTGCTGATAGAAGCTGCTTTCTATTGTGCAGTTGCAGCTCCTGCCTGTCTTCAGAGGATCTAGTTTCTGCTGTTTACTTGAAGGAATCTGTGCCCTCCTTTATTCACTTGAGAGTGTATAAAGTCTCCCAGTATGCTGGGTTTTTCTTTTCAGCAAAATGAACCCCAGACCAAAATAACACTCTGATCTAAATTTAAGCTTTATTTCACAAGTCTCCTTTTTGCCCCCTCTTTCCTGGGAGAGGAAGTGGGTGAGGAAGGCTGTGTTTTGGTGGTGCTCTGTATTAAAGCTTAAAATACTGCTTCAGGAATGTTCACTGGATTTTTTTTTTTCTCTTTTCACTCAGCTTGTAGTCTAAATGACACCAGATGATAGTTCACAATGTGATTTATAAACTCCCTCCTCCAAAGAATGAACCTGCATGTTTCCTTGCATGAAAGCAACCAAAGGAGAGGGAATAAAAATAATTAAGAAATGTAAAAGACTTAACCTAATAAAGATTTATCTGTAAATGAACACCATTAGGACAACAATTTATACTTTTTTGTGGGGTAGCTTTTTCTAAAGTAGCCTTTTAGGTAGCCTTTCCATTAAAACTGGCCGAGGAAATGTGGTAGGTTTTTGTCCCTTCATCATGAACGTGTGTGTGTGTGTGTGTGTGTGTCATAGCTTCTTTTGGGAGATTACCAGTGTTACACAACCTCCTAGTTTAGTAATCCATTTTCCTCTTGCAGCCATGGGAAATGGGCAAGCGTGAGTGGATTCGGTCTATTGGCACCACTTACTGAGAAAATTTCATCCACTTTTGAGTGCTCCCAAACAGGCAAAGGAGTCCAAGGATCCAAGCAGCAGCCTTAAGTTCAAACTGCAGTCCCTTGCTGCAGCTGGTGGCAGCTGCCTGCTTTGTTTGACTTGGTTGTGTTCTTTGAACACCTGGCTCCTGGGCGTGCGTGACAGGTTAGAGCACTTGAGGGTAATGGAGGAACATTTTAAAATCTGCCACTCTGCTTTATTGACTCCATTAGTCCTTTAGGAAGGACTAAGGGTTAAATAGGACAAGGGGAGAAAGAGTCAGAACATCATTTTCCTTCCATGAAATACTGTTAATTTTTAGGGAATTAAATAATTTAAAAATATGCTATTGATATTTTTGAAAGTTCACATAATTCCTACTTTTTGAGAAGGTTTTAACACTACCTGATGTTTAGGTACCTAGTTTTAGTCAGGGTAGCTGGATTTAGGTTAAACATCATTCCAAGTTAGCTCCTCTTTTGGTTTAACAAAAGTGTGTGTGTGTATAAACACATATATGTATGCACTTATTTTTTTTTAATATACGCATGCACTCAGTGTACATATAAATAAACCCAATTATATAGAAAACCAGTTATGTATAAATGCAAGTCAGGTGTGGGAGGATATATGATTCTTCTTTTTACTTTTCCTCTTTTGCACAGATAGAAATGTGAGAAATAATGATTATATTCACTTTTATTTGTATAAGTCTATTGGAAGATTTAAAGCGATATATTTTGCATCCTTTTCTGGCATTGAGAAGGATGAAAAGCAGAGGTGTTTGAATGTCTTCCTGCTAGTCCTGATGTCCTAAGAGGGGCTTTCCCAGCAGGTATTACAATAACAGATGTTACAGTGAGTTTCAGGAAGGGAGTCTGTGCCCCCTGTTTGATCTCAGTATTGCAAATACTCTGTTCTTATTGCTGAACCTGCAGATCTCAAACTACAGTACAAATCCAAAGTGCCTGTTTTTTGACTGGGTATGTATTAGGTTAAATAATTTTGCCCCTGCTTCAGCTATTAAATTTTCTACTGCTTTATATATGTAGATGTTTCAAATGAAGACTTTTATGAATAAAAATATGCTTAATTGAAAAGACTGGCTTTGAATCTCGTCTAGATTAAAAAAAACAAAAAATGAAAAAAAAAAATTACTCAGAATTCTCCACTATTCAAACCTACAGGAAAATACTCAGTGACCTTACTTTTCTTGCTTGAAGGTGTATGAACTAAAGGCTTATAGTAAAAAAAGAAAGCTGTTTGATTAGCTGTATTCTCTGCAAAGAATCGAATTGTCTGATTGCAGACAACTGATACTTTGTGGACCAGAGTAAGTCCTCTGCAATAACTGACAGCACTCCTACTTTTTTTCTTAGGATTCTGGTGCTTTCTCCACCACACCTTTTTGAACAGGGTTATGGAAGTTGTTGCTCATATTGATGAAGTCATTTAGGAGTAAAATGAATAGGCTTGAGTGATCAGGATTAATCCTTAGCTAATCTTTTATCAAGTAAATGCATCTTGCAAACGTATTTGAACTTGGTTTAATCTCTTGATTTAAACACTCTACATTATTAATTCAATAAAAGAACCAGATGTGTGCTTTGACAGACTGAAAAAAAATCAGGCAAACTTTCAAGGTTGAAGAATTGTCCTGCACTTGATTTGTGTTTTGTTGTGCCATGCCCTTTGCCATGGCACAAGTGTGAAACCAACTGTCACCTTTTGGGGAGCAAGTACCCTGGCTGTCTCTTTCAAAAGACAAACATGCTGCTTTGCAAATAATACAATGTAATATGAGTTTGCAGATACTGAAGGGCAATTCCAGAGTCACTTTTATTTGATGTCTTTTTATCTTTAAAGATATTATTTGGATGGCTGGGGAGGAAAACTGTGGCTGCAATAGGAGCACTCGTTGAAAGCCTGTATTAGGGCATAGTTGAAGACAATGTATTTCCTTTTTAGTAGCTATTGCTTGTTCTTTTTATGTACTAGATTGTTGGAACAAATGTTTCCATTTAGTTACTGTTTAGATATATTTACCTTGCTTAGTTTATCTACTTACTCCTACTCCCTTAACATGAGGACAAAATTACAGTCACAGTAGCAACTTCATAGTTAAATATATTTGCCTGCAGAGGAAGTGATTTAAATTGTGTGATAAATGTCCATCATAAAATGCTTAGCTTGGTTCACAAAAATTACTCTGTCCCTGTGCAGCTTTGCTCAAGTTAGCAAAGCTGTGCTTGGAGGGCAAGGTGGCCCCAGAAAGCCAGAGGTCATCTACTGCAGCTGGCCGGCGTGGACTTGCTTTTACCAGTATTACGCAGCATCCTTACATCAGCATATGGACAGCAGAAAATGTTTAGGAGGTTTAAATTTACAAACGTTCCTCCCTTTAGAAATGGATCGGGATTTTCCATTTTGCCAAGAATTTCCCAACAGGCTGGGACATAACTGTAGGACAGATTATTTAAGGCCCTTTTAAGGGATTTCAGATCAGTTGGTGATAAATCTCTAGTATCTTTAAAGTTTAGTTCAGAGTTAAAGTGAGTGCTGATCTTTTGTGCTATATACCTTTTGTTCTCATTTTCTCTTAAAGGTATATCTCAAAAGAAAAACAATGAAGCTTTTCCATGGTTGTGCATCAAATAGGTAGAACACTCTGCTTTCTGTCCTTCCCCTGACAAAATGTTTTTGGGAATTTTGGATAGTCAGCTTTTGATTCATTCAATATATTGTGCTTGTAAACTGGGATTATCATATATCAAAAGGACAACAAGGGTGGGATTGTGTTAGTCTAGGACTACTCCATTTTACTTCTATTTAAAGCAATGCAGTTGCTTTCATTTTGACTGGGCTGTCACTGTTTTCATGTCTGGGGACCTGCAGCAGTGCACTGTCACCCTTTCCTGAGAGACTGGGAAGGGGCAAAAGAGTTCTTTCAAAATATGGGAAATGCCAGCTGGCTGTGATCTTGGGTAGAAGTCAGACTTCTCCAAATTACACATGGTCTGATTCATTTGAATTCTCTTGATTTTAAAACATGCAATACATTTAAATGTTTTTCTGTTTCAGAAGTAATTAATGTTTTCTGAATAAAACGTTCCTTCTATCAAAGACCCTTTACCCTTTAGCCAGTTTCAGTCTTCAAAAAATGGAAGACCAAGCCAGGAGTGTTGATGCCAATCTTCCATTCTTGACATTGGCACAAATGTAACGTAGTCTTTCAGTACAATGCGTGGCTGGTTTAAAACATGTGATGGACCAGCTGTGGGGTAAAGAACTTCCTTATTATTCATAGTTTATAACAATTTCAATTAAATTATGGTGACAATGTGGTTTTCATCTCTGCATGCACTGAAAACTGTTGGAAGGGGCTCTTCATGAGACTGTTGACCTCTTCCTTCTTCCCCCACTGCTTTGTGGATGACATGTTGAGCGACGCTGCTGAGAGAGTGGGTTGGAGTGAGTGATTGTGCCACAAGACACCTGTATATCCCAAGTCCTCATTCTAATTAGATTTTAAAGTGTTGTTACACTGAACTTTGTAAATTAAAAACAACTGATAGTGGCAGAGAGAGTGTGAGAGTACATACGCTCTTTAGTTTCTTGAGGGAAGGCAATAAGGGTGTTATATTTTGGGCGGACTTCAGAAATGCAGACAACTGGGGCAACAAGATATTTTTGAGACAGAAATAAAAAGAGGATGATTCATAAGGGAGGGTGTCTGGAATAGAGAATTAAATGGATGAACCAACAAGAAAAAGAAAAGCAATGAAATTTACAGAGATCACAGTTTTAGAGTGGATGTGAAAGGTATTACATGGAAGTTTGGGATGGGAGGGAGAAGAGATAATATGAGAGCCAGGTATATACCATTAGCTTTACCAACAGAAATTATAAAAGAATGATCTGGCATTGCAAGCATTTGAGTAAAGTACTGCCTACCTTTCTAACACAGGAAAATAAGCACTTCTCCCCTACCTCCTCCTCCTGTTCCTGTGTATGCATCTGTTGTCTTTGCAGATAGTGCACTGGTCTTACAGTCATTCTTAGTCACTGGCAGGATGTCAGAATTTCCTTAGGGGCTTTAGTAGTGATTTCATAGTGTCTTGAAAGTAGATATACCTATTTATGGAAATTTTAAAAGTATTCTCAGGGCATGACAAAGGGAAGTTTGTAATTTAATTTCTGTGTGTTAGCTTCAGGCTGAACAAACAATAGAGTACTTTAACCTTGCATGTACTCATTTGCTACTAAAACGCTTTCTTAAATTTAATTGAGACAAGTGTTTAATAGTTGAACTAAGGCCACTTTAAACCTGTAGAAGAATCTGTACAGATTTAATTTATGTGAGATTTGTGTTGGGAATTTGCATTTCATTTTCCAAATATCTTGGGTCGGAGCAGCTTGATGGGTGGGTAGAGCATAGTAATCTGGGTTTAAATGGCTGTAGTTTACAGTGATGCTCTTGCTATTTTTGGCTGGAGGCAGATTTCTGTTAGAGTGGCTTAAAAGCACAACATTGCACATGTTCACATTTCAAATGCTGTTTGCATTTTTCATATTCTTTTTATATCCTCCTCTATCTTGCAAAACCAAATGCTTTCACTCTTTTCCAGAGTACGTAGAAAAACTATTTTTAAAACTTCTTTTCCATCTGTTGGTTTCTCTTAGAGAAGAGAGACAGTGAAGGAGGTGGAAAGAGATACTGCAGTGCAAGCTGGTATTTAATTCTGCTCAACAAATAAGAAAACTTTTATCTGTACATAGCTACTTCATGTAAAATTCACTTAAACAAAAGCTTCTCTCTGTTTTGAAGAGCCTAAAATTGTCATAAGTACATCAGTCCAATCTTGACTTATTTTAACAACCACTAACATAAAAGGTGAGACTACCCTACTGGTGATTCTTCCTCCCCTCTCTTTTTCTGTGGTGAACACGGAAACAAGACTGTTACTAATTTTTCAGGATTTTTCTTAAAAAAAATAAAAATCCTTTTAGACAACATTTCATAACAATTTATACTGAATTAATAGCAAACATGCTGAAAGTTCACCTCTAGGTATTTTCTGGCAGAATTTCAAACCGCTGTTTAGAACTAGGGGAAGTCACTAAACCTTTCCAGCTAAAATTTGCTAATATTGATTTCTCAGCATCTTAGGCCAATATGCATATGCATACAAGGAGGAAGCAATATTTGTGTTTTTACTAATTCTGTGTAGTGATGGACTTCATTAAGTGACTGTGATTTCATTGAGTTGTCTGACATTCAGCTACTTCAGCCTTGTTTTAAATTTGAATTAATGGTGAAAAAGGATTTCATGCTTGCTGATGTATGGTAGTTTTCTCAGCGCTCCATCACAGTGCCTCTTATCATTTACCCTCGTGCACTGATTTTGCTTCCCTGGGGGAAGAAATAGTCATCCAGGCTATCTGGTCACCACCATTTCCTGGGATATTTGTGAGTCAATATGTTTGTTTATTTTTAGTGAAGTTGAAGGAAACAGGGGGTGGTCCAGGAAGCTAATTTCTTGACAGAAAGTGAGGGAAAATGGTTTGCAGCAAGAGCTTTATTTTTCCTGTGGTGGTTGGCAGTGGGTTAGCCTTTCTTCCCACCTCTTCTGCTGGGTCCTTTGGGTCTGCTTTTGGACTAGTGAAACTGTAGACAAGGGATATTACTTACAAACAGTGTGATGATTTAGCCAGACTATGTGTGTGGAGGTGAGGGACTGCTTTGAGTTAAACAACCTTTAGTCAAGCCAGGCCTTTTATCTTTGGTTACTGAAAGCTAGTTACAGAAAGTATAGCATATATATTGCTAGTCAAGCAGCATGTATGAACTGAAATCCTTACATTAAGGCAGTAAAATACGTAATAAATATAGGTAAATGGTAGTATTTGTGAAACCACATTTTATTCTTGTAGATGCTTAAAAGTTGTAGTGTCTTACTGCTTTTATCTGATGCCTGGGAACGTTGATGTGAAGGTGTCAAGTGTTGTAGAGTGTGTAGTTGGGCATGTTACGTTTTTCCAATGACTTGCTTTTAGTCAAAATACTTTTGAGATACAGTGAGTTAGAAATTACATGTCTCTCTCCAAACTGGTGATGAAACCTTTACATGTACTGCTATCAGAGGGTGAATTTTAATTATCTTTCCTGGCTGTCCATAGCTTTGAATAGGACACCTTGGAGGTAGAGTGGGGAAAGGCTAGTCAGAGGTAGAGTGAGAAGGTTGTGTCACAGAAATTTACAAGGATTCTTTCCTGGAAAGTGCTTTGCAGAATCGTTCACATTAATAATAGAAGACTTTTGTCTCTTTTTTGAGACAATTCCTGTGGTAATGGAAAGCAGCTTCTGTGAGTGAGGAAAGTTGTTTGTTAGGCGAGGGCTTCTTCCATGTTCTCTCTTTGTGTCAGTGTCTGGTTTGAAGGGGCTGAGCCCATCAAAATGTTCCTGCTCCAACTGGTATCCATTCTGGCACCAGGATAACCCCTGCCCTAATGCAGAATCGGGCACAGTCTGTTTTGTTGTGATAAAGTCATGATAGTACCAGTTTTCTTATTATTTCTTTACCTTTATGTAATTTACTTTGGATGTCTTCATGTGTTTTCTGAATTACTACCTGTTCAGTTCAGTCCTTGATTATTGGCTGGAAGCTGCTGAAACAGTATGTTTTGTTGCACTGGAAAGATAACTATCAAATTATGAAGATGTAGTTAAATGTCTTCATATCCACTTCTCCCTGAAGTTTTGTTTCATGCTTTTTCTTTCTCTCATAATTTTGAAATACAAAGACTAAATAAGAGACTAGCAGGGTGGATGCTCATGAAGTAACAATATCTAGGATATGGAGAAGGACCTATTCAGGTCAGATCACAGTTTGCAATGCAGTACACAGATTGTGGAAGTAGAGTGGGTCTATGCCTATGACTCTGCTCTCACAAACTTTGGGTTAGGACGGTACAAGCGAGTGTGTTGTTAGTCCCTTCATTTACAGCGTAGTTTGCCATTTTCTGCATAGAGCATCTTTTTAACAGGCTAAACAATCTGAGTGGAGATGAGCATTCAGTGAAGATGAAACCCCTGCTCTCTCCCTGTCTCTTTCTTTCTCTTTTTCTCTCTCTCTCTCTCTCTCTCTGCCAGTCCTGTTGATGCTCTTCATGTAGTTTGATCCATTCTGTCTGGCCTAAGACAGATTTTACAGAACTCTGTTTAGAAAGCACTTACATTGCACAGACTTCTCCTTATGGAATAAGTATACCTGAAGTAAAACTTTATGTAATAGTGACTGTGGGTGATAGAATTTGTGAACCTAGTTATTTGAGGTCATGTGGAAAATCTTCGCCGGTTTTGTATGATTCTGTCACCGTCCAAGTGTAGAATAGATTCTTGTTTTTTAAGTAAAACAAGGCCTCTCTGAAAGATCTTACTGGACTTTTTACTCTTGGTTTGCATTTGCTACTTTACAAGTTAGGCCAGGTATTAAAGTTGATGTGGAGAAGAGAAGGAGTAATTTCAGGGTCATGAAATGTGGCTAATTTCAAACCATTTAATTTAGTTTAAATTGAAATTTAACTGCATTTAAGTAGATGGGTTGCCAGTTTATTTTCTATCACAAGATATACCAGCCTTCTGCTATTTATTGTCTGTACTAAAGCTTTCTCAGTATTTGAGTTTGACAGCTTGCACGTGATCGGCATAGTGCAAAATTGCTTGGTTACAAGCCTTTCTTCCTGATGCAGCTATGTAAAGTATTCTATGCGTGTTCAGTAACTTGGTATTTGGCTTCTGTAGGATTAATCATAATAGATAAAATTCAGGCCTGTGCATGTTTTGCTTTCTCTGTCACTTTGTGCAGTGGCAATTCTATGTGAAGGGGAGGGTACAGGCTATGGATACTGGAGGGGATGGCTGAGGAGAGGGCAGGGGCAGAGGGACATTGTGCACACACAGCCACCCCCCTGGCACAGAGGGATCTAGAGGGCCTTTGGGAAGTCCAGGTTGTAAACTGCAGCAGCAGAAAAGGCTGTTGAAGCCTTGTGCTTTTGTTGGGTTGTCAGGAATTGCATGTGGATTCCTCTTCTTGGATCAAGTCTCATCTGGTCACCTGGCAAGATGATGGAGGCTTTGCAACTGTACCAGCATTTCTGCACAAGTTTCTGTTGGCAGAGCTCCAGTGCTTGCAACCTTAGTGTAGACCAGGATGTTTTGCTCATAACGCTGTCTTAAAAATTGCAAGTGGCCAATGTGTATTGGTGCTTGTCCTCATTAGAGCTTCAGGCATATTGGGTAGAAAATGTGAAACAAATGCTACCCTAGATGATTGTGTACATGAAAGTGGTAGAGTTGAGTACCTGCTACAGGGGAAAGGAGTAGCTCATCACACAGAAAAGGTTTTCTTAAAAGCCAAGAGGCTTAGATTCCAGGTACTGTTTATCCTTGTTTCAGGGTTATATCTTCTCAAGTTTAATCACTTACTGTATAAAGATAAATAGAGGGCACTTTCAAAACAAAGCTGATTCTCTAAATGAAAAAATATGCTATTTGAATTTCTTAGTATAGGAAAAAAATTAATTTTCTTTTCTTGTACTTAATGTTCTCTCAAGAACACTTTTCTGTATTGCAGTTTGCCAGTTTCTGGTTCCTTCCAGCTGATTTTTGGACTAAAAAAAAAATAAATATGTTTTTAATAAGAAATATATTAAAAATCAGGATGGAAAATAACTCTGATGCCTGCTAGCTTAATATTAGAGTTTGCTAGAGTAGTGGAAAATGTCTGTACTGCCTCTGTGGTATATACTGTATGCTTGCAGTATTTTCTAATACACTTGAAGCTATGGTGAGTTTTTAAAACAATTTTGAATGACTAGTAATCTTCTCTAAAAATGCCAAAGTTCATGTGTACCCTGTTGGTATGAATTTATACTGATATCAGTATAAATTAATACTGTCAAAAATACTGTTTTTAATTCCCCATACAAAACCAAGGATGCCTTATTTGGGCTTAGCTTGGGAGTTACAATATTCATATTATTATTATTTTTTTTCAGTTGAGTATTTTAAAGCAGACTTGAACTAAACAACAGTGCTGATTTTATACACACTAAAAGCCTTTGTGTTCTATCGTTTCACCCTTTCTCTCTCCCTTTGTGCACACTGGCAATTCGTTGCTTTACTCCGTCCCTTGTGACAAAGGTAGTCTTTTTAGTACTTTGTACTTTTCCCCTGAGTTTCCTTCTGTTGCCTCCAGAATGCTATCATTTTTTTGTTTGTTTCTGTCCTGTACTACGGTCTCAAATTTCCTCTTTTCTTGTCTGTTCCTACACTCTTTGTCAGAGTAGAAACTTCTAATACTTCTCTCCATGTCATTTATAAAACAAAACACTTTGTGTTCTGTATTAGACAGTTATGCTTGTCATTTAATATGATGTGTTAGTAGGTATGTGAGTATATATATAAAAAGAAAAAGCACTCCAAGCATTCTTTCTCTTGTTTGGATTTGGGAGGGACACATGCCAGAGCTGTGTGTGCTCATATGCAGCTTATGACTTGACCCTTCTGACTTAAAAGACTTTCTTCTCAGGTTTGAATATGTAGGTGTTTAATGAATGGTAATCCTATACAAATGAAAGATGAAGAAATATATATGATGCTATAAGCCCTTAATTAATATTTCAACTTGGGAAAGGCTCATATAGGCCCTTGAGAAATTTGTTATTTGCTGTTACACTTAATGTGAGTACAGCAAATTTTAACTAGCTTGTTTTGTTTGCTGTTCTGTGATCTACTAATTGTGATATGGAAGGCAGATACATGGAGTTGGTCAAGTCTGATTTGTAGTTAATAGTATCTATCTTAATTTCATCCAAAATATAGGACTGTATTTCACAGTCACATGGGCTCAGGTGTTGAAGTAGAAAAGGTAGTCTGTCACATCAAAGATGAAATCAGTTTTGTACTTTTTATTATTGAAATAAGAATGATACTTTTCTAGATGTGCTTCTAGTTCCTCTTTGCTCTTAGCAGCAGGGGACTGTCATGGGACTTGTTTTTCTTTTCCTTCTTAGTTAAAATTTATTGTATTTAGTTGAGAATCATGGAACCTTCTTCATTAAGCAAAGCAGCAATTGTTATCAAGTTTTTTTTTTTTTTTTTTTTTTTTTTTCCCAATAACAGGTTCTCCTCTCCTATGGCTTTGGTTTTTTTTCTTTTTTTTAATTTAAACATTTTCTTTGTTAGATTTGTGCTGAATGGAGCCCTTCGTCACGGCTCTTTTTGCTAGTGTATTGCAAAGAGACAGCTTATTCTGTGAGAACCTGTTTATGGACAGAAATTGTTGGAAAGGTTTCCATGCTTTTAAGAGGATGCGAGGTAGGCTTTGAATGAATTTTTACCTGATAGAGTTAATTTGCTCAGATGATAGGCTGGCTTAAGTGCACCTTTGTTTTCCTGCATTACTCTTCAGAGTAAAATTTTAATGTTGAAGGTTTATAATTCAACCACAGAAACAGATGATGTGGTTAACTGGCTTCCAGGTGGAGTTGCCATTGTGAGCCTTATACAAGTGTGTGAAGTGGAGGTGCACCACCACAGTTTTGAGTTAGAGTATTCCATGATACCAATACCAAATATGCTGCTGAGGTGCTGCCATCCCTGCTGGGTGAGTAGACAACAGGAACTGGGTTAAGGACATGTGCCGTGGGTAATTTGGGGACACTGTGCCATCCCCCTCAACCCCTTTATTTATTTTCCATCCTAGTGTAATCTTCAGGCCCTTCACATGGCCGATGTCGCTGTTGTGACCATAGGTGTGGTGGCTGTGCTTTGCTTTTTCCAGAGAGGTGGACGGTGAACATCCCTTACACAAGACTGTGCCCTCCTTTGGGCTCAAAAGAGAAAGGGCATGATCATGCCCTGGGGCCAGAGAGGCAGGAGTTTCAGGGAGCAGTGCTGCATACAGCTGTGCAGTGCTGTAAATTCTCACTATCCTTTATGTCCCAAATCGTACTGGTACAGGGTTATTGACGTATAATTGCCCATAGCATGGGAAACAATGTTAATGCTTGTCGGCTTTGTCTTTACTTGGTTGGTTTGTGCCAATTCTCATCTATAATAGAGCATGCATAAAGACATAAAAATGCATAATGAATACTGAACATCTGTACAGAGTGCTTTTGAGCACTTTTTTGGTAAGAGTGTTTGAAATGCTGGCTATTTAAAATACCCACAAAGGAATCTTCTGATCTTACAATGGTTTATAAAACTTCTCCTAAATATTTGAAGACAATTTTGAGCTTTGACAATAGCTTTATCTGGTGTTAGCTGAACTTTTGGGTTTGAAGTGCATGTTTTTGCTGGATTGTTTTGTATGGGGTGCTGTGTGGCTTTTTTGGTTTGGGGTTTGTTTTTTTTTTTTTTTTTTCCTCATTGGGCATGTGTTTGAAAGAGAAAAGAAAAAAAGTACGGCAAAATGATTATATATTAAACTCTATGTAATAATGTAATAAAATAGACCTTGGCTATGTAACATATTCAGTATTTTTCCTATTGATGCTCACTTGCACGTGAATGCCCTCCACAATAAATCTTCCTCCCTTTCCCTCCACTTCCAATTAGCCATTAGGCTTACAGATCATTATTTAATGGATAGTATATTAATAGACTTCCCACCCTAATTACTAAAATGAGTGCCTTGCAAATGCACTAGTCAATCAATGATTGAATGTGTGTGTCGGATCTTGAACTCTCTTCTCTTTCACAGAACTAGCTTGGTTGTTTAGAACAGCGATATCTAGGGAATCAGTCTTCTGAATTTCAGTCACACCTCAGTGATCTATGGAGATACCAATTGTAAACATTGTATCAATCAATTCAATGTCATTGCTAAGTTGTTGCTATTAACTGTTCTTTTTGATGGTGATTTTTTTTTTCGAATGATTAGAGTCTTGTTTTATCCTGCCCCATAGCTCTTAATAGTCTATTACTGAAGGTAAAGTGCAAGTTGGAAATAGGCGAATCTGTGCGTATAGATATCTATCTGACAATTAGATACATATAAAGGCACTCATATGTGTACTTACACATGTGTAATGCTCTGGGAGTAATTGGTCTTATCCTGCATTAATATAAATCCCTTACTCTAAACTCAAATAAGATATGCAACTTAGCAATAATGTGTTACATTTATAAGATATGCAACTTAGCAATAATGTGTTACATTTATGTCAAGGTTTGGGCTGCAGAATAGTGGTTTATTTTATTGAACCCAAACAAAAGATGCATGCTAGAAACAGTAGCAAAAAATACATGATCAGGGCTATTGTTCTGAGTGCTGGTCTCCTCCTAAATTCTTAGGATATATTCTGGAGACCAGGCTGAAAATTTTCATCTTCCAGGAACTGGAACCAGGAAAGTGAACAAAGAACTTGAAATTGAATATGAGGCTTAGTAGTGTGGCTTGTGAACAGCGATAATGATAAAATAAGGTGTGCTACTTCAGCAACCTGTGCCACTTTGGACTTTGTATACCAAAACTGTTGTGTTTTCTGAATGCTCTTGGCCCATCCCAAGGTTTGGGCAGTGGGAGGTGGTTGTGTGTACACTGCCTGCAGTGAGCCCATTTGGCTTGTTAGTCTTCTAGGTCAGGTGTCTGGCTGGAAAATCTCAGCGTGCTGAACTGGATAAAAGGCAGTAAAATCTGTTTTAGGATTAAATCATTTGGTGAGAGAAAACTGTGAATGTAATGAACTTGCTGGTGAAAAACTGGGAGCTGGTAAAGCCTTGTTTTCACCTGGGGGCCTCATTGCTGAGCCAGCAGCCACACAGGTAGCTAAGGAGGTGTGGGGTTTATGTAGGGGGCTGTGCTTTAAGTTGCTGAACTCTTGCTTTCTGTCTTTTTTTGTCATTGCTAAGAATGTTATGAATAGTTGCTAAGAGTTACCAAAAAAACCCAACAATTCCAGGTCAAATAGACTTGAAAGAAGATCGCTTGCTGTAGTGCAAGGCTGGATCGACAATAGTGTGGTAAGGTAGTATAATCCTAGCTTTCAAAAGACAACCATTTTCTTCCCCTCTCATGTGAATTGCTCTAGAAGTGCTGAATAGCTTCTTAATGAGTCATAGGTTGCAACCCAGGCTGTGTAGTGTGTGCATAGCCCTCTTTCTCCCTTTAGCCAGTTTATCACAGAGCTGACACAACATGACTCTTACAACATAGCTTGCAGTCAATTATTTTGAGGCCTTGGAGACAGCCAGTATCAAGAGATACTGATAAGAGTGCAGGCTTTGCAAAAATGCTAATGGTAGATAGGAGTGCATTTTTACCCCTCCAGGCAACCTGTCTCCTTGAATCCCTGCTGTCCCCTGCCACTAGGAAGGAGAAAATGACCTTCACAATTTAATAAATTTTTGTTACTAAAGTTATGTTTTTACATTTTACTTTTTAGGCAAGCCTTTGAATTTAGAAGAAGTAAGCATGCTAGTATTTCACAAGCAGGCTTCAAAGACTGTTGGTTTCAGAAATGAAGTGTTTGCAGTGCTTGGATCTTATGTACTCTTTATTGAGTCTATTCTCGAAAATGATGATACGTATGATGGCCACAGGTACAGTAGATGCATCTGTCAACAACCCTGAGCTTTATTTTAAGGAAGACATTAACATAGATGTTTTCAGTGTTTTTCCATATTGAAGGTTTTCCTTTTAGAACAAGAGTATCTACCAATAGCACTATTGACACTAATTGATATCTCTTAATATTACTAAGAAGTTACGTTGCTGTATCCTTAAATGAATGTAGTAACCACTTTCAGTGCTTTTGATACGATAGTTTTAAAAACCATGTGAAGTTACAGACTAAGAAGATAATGCGTATGCAGAATAAACATGAAAAAAATGTCAGTGTTGCATTGAGTAATCAGTTATTGGTTCACCAGCTTGTCATTTCAAAATCAAGAGCTTGTGTATATGAAACAAGCAGATCGGTGCTGAGAAGTTGAAACTGTTATAAAAGCTACTTAGTCATTTGAAGATCTGTTGGAGAAAATATGTAGTAAATCAAACTTTTGGACTTCATATAAATGAAAAATAACATTCATGTAATGTGAAACATGGATATAAAGTTGAAAAACATTTACATATATGTAAAGTAAGCAGGTTTATTCAAGAAGAATTTTGTAGAAGGAGGTAAATTTTTGATGGGAATGCAGAAAATGATGCCAAGATGAAGCAGTGTTTGGCAGGCCTGTAGTACAAATCTGTTGTGATTCCAGGTGGGCATTTCCATTTGTGAGCCTCTTTGCATATCTCATGACTTCTGCTGCAATGAATGCTCCTCAAATTTTACACTGCTGTTATAGGCAATGCTGTTGTGTGATCACTTAACTCTGTGTTTTCCAGCTGCTTTTGGAAGTAGTTTGTGTGAGATAAGGTAGTCTTGTATACCAATAGCAATATACCAGATGTTAAAACCACGAAGCTATAGCACAGCTATAATGTTGAGACTTGCCATGCTAAGGTGATTATAATTTCAGTATGTTATTTAACCTCTGTAGGCTACCTTTTATAGTCTTTTCCATGGATTAATCTGAATCCTTCCTGTCAGATTCACTTTCATGAAGTAAGTCTGTTTTACTCGAAGATGGAAATGTCAAGGAAAGGCTTCTTCATCCAACATGATCAGAACCACCTCGTGGAAGGAAATGTAATAATATTTGGAAAGGTTTAGTTATATAACTATGAAGACAAAGATGTAGTGGACTTTGATTAAGGCCTACTGTACTGATTGAATATTTGAAGTGTGTTTTGACATAGAGCAAAAGTTTAAATAAACTAAAGATCTTTTCTGTGATGGGTTCTTTTTTTTCTTTTCCTGTGTCCTTCAAGCGATGTCATGGCTATCAAAATATTTCAGCTCCCTGAAACTTGATTATTTGCTGTAAAAGTGGTCTTTTCTTTGAAACAATCTGCTGCGAGATGTGTAGTGACAGTACATTGGACAAGAGACTGTCAGCTGTGCAGATGCCACTTTAATAACTGTTTCTTACGTGCTGCAGTTCTAGACATGTTATTTAAGAACTGTTACAGGAAAGGCTATTTTTAAAAATCAGGATGAAGTCCAAAAATTGTACGCTTTAAATTTTACTGTTGTCAATAGGGCATTATTAATTTTTTAAATTAGTTCTTCCATGTGGAAAGCTGTCAATCATCTCCTGCCTTGCCTTCTCCCCCTCCCACCCAAGAATGAAAGCTTATTTTGAGGCACAGAAATTACATTTATTTATAAAATTGAAATAAGATGCTCCTGTGCAGTTTTATTTCTCTATGCTTAATCTGTTATATAGTGACTTTTCTGATGTTTTTTCTGATGGTTTCATCATTATTTTGTTGTTAGTCATTTGAATCTTTTGTCTCTTTATTTTCATGACATGTATCAGCAGGGCTGGATTTGGGAATCTCTGGCTGGTGACAGTAGAAGCAGCAGCTTGAATATCACAATTTCTTCTCAGGGCATTTAAGATGGATTATTTTGCCTTTGGGGCTGTATACATTGAGAATTTTCTAACCAGTTTTAAAACTGGTTGGAACAGTAGTGTAGATCATGCTCTCTTTTCTTCAAATAGTGCTGGTTTGTCTGACCTGTTTTCTGTTGAAATAGCTTAGTAAAATGTCCCCAGACTGCAGTATTAATACACTGCTTATTGCTCTTCAAATGTATTAGGAATTTCTTGTTCTACTTAAAGCTGTTCATATGCAACTCTAGATTTAATATCACTTTGCATTTATATCTTGTTTCAGTACAGTATGGTGTTGTCAAGCTTGCCTTCTTAAAGGTCAAAATGATTTGTAGGTGTGAGCACAAATTTGAGAGTTGTAATTTGGTAAACAAATGTAGAAGATGTCTATTTGATGCATTTATCTGGTACTAAATATAGTTTCAGTTGCTTTGAATTGCGTATAAATTTAGGTCAGACCTGCAAAACTATTCTGATGAAAGATTTGTTCATAAATCTGGTATTTAATTGGTAGCACAGTACTCTGTATTGGCAGGTCAGGGTTCACTTCTCTCCACTGTCATTGCTCATGTAAATCTGGCCAGTTTTCTGTGTTACATTGGCCTTTTGCTCCGGTGAGACAGGAAAGGATACTTATGGCAAGTCCTTATGGCAGGGATGCATCATGACTTTTGAGGCTTTTTCTCAATTATTTCTCTATGAAAAACAAACCCAAAAAGTCACTGTGACTTGTAATGTTTTTGGCTAGGCTCTGCTATAAAACTATTGTTGTTTACTGGCCTTATAGCTTCATCTTAAGCACTTAAAATGATGTCTTATTTTGACAGGAGTGTTTAACATATTGCATCCCAACTGAATGTGGTTGGTTTTCTTTTTTTTTTTTTTTCTTTTTTTCCTGCTTTAATTTCTAGTATAAGATGTTACATTTTTTGAGAAGTGACAACAGCTCTCTGCTGCAGTTTTTTTCTATGCCAATAACTAATACTGGGTCTGCCAACAGAGCACTTTGCATCAAGATGGTGGAGTATGCTTTGTGCAGGTGAAGCTTCATGTTAGCTCTCACCCAGGATCTGTGCTGACCCAGTGAAGTACTTGGGTTAGGCTAATGCAATTTCTCTCCAAACAGGGCTTTTTAGTTCAGGCTGGCCACCATATTAACACAGTTACAAAGCTTTCCAGCAGCTCAGAGTGCTGGCAGGCAAAAGTCACATCTGCTGTGGAGCCAGGGTAGAGCGAATCCCTGTCTGCCTGGTGTGGATGGGCTGACTGTGTTTAGTGAGCCTGACAAATCACTGCTTTCCATAACCTTGATGTTCTGTGGTTGCACCAAACAGCAGAACCTGGAGGAGAGCCTGCAGGGAGGCATTAAGGCTGTGGGCAAGTGGCTGAAGTGATAGAAGCAGTTTCATCCGTCTAATAAGTAGCTAATGAGGAGCCCACCTGCTTTTGGAGAAGCAGGGATTAATTTTGTGCGTGTTACTTAGGATGCAGTAACTGGAACACTTACTTGATGATGGGAAGATGTTTTTTCATATTCAAAAAGAGAGTCTTTTATGTTTGTGCTTGTTAGAGGAAGATTTCACTGGTCTTCCTGGACTTAGTTTTGTTTCTTTAAAAAAAAAAAAAAAAAAAAAGACTGTAGATTTCAGTAATTAGTGGGATTTGCACATTGATGGAAGAATAGACGGTTTTCAGGTAATGGTGACAAACCTTTTTCAGCCATGTGCATTTTAATTAATAAAGGCCATAATTAGGCTCAGTGTTCTTTACTCCATTAGCCGAGTTCTAGCCTTGGAAACCAAAATGACTGAGCTGTTCATGTGGTCTCATTCCTTAAACACTGGCTGTCACAGAGTAAAAAAAAATGTAATAAGTCGTAGCAATAGTTCTTGTAGCGGACACTTTTATTCTTGCTGCTTCTAGTTTTTAGATTTAGATTTTTATTTTTTTTTTTTTCCCTGGCTAATTTTTAGATCCCCTCCCTCTCTGCCAAGCAACAAACCCACCTCGTTTTACTTAAAACTCTGAAATTTTGGAACTTTACTTTTACAATTGGAAAAGTACTAATGTGGAGTTGCTGAGAGACTTGAGTTTGCTTTCATCATAGGTCAAAACACAAAAATATCTTTTGGAGAGGAGAGAATAAATACCAAACACTTTTATAGTTCACAAAATGTCTTCAAAACGTGTAGATAAGATCTCTTTTGTCATACATGAAAACTCTTTCTTGCTCATTGCTATTTGTGAGCAGTAGGTCAATGTATCTTCACTTCTAGGCCAAATCTGTGCTAATCTTTTTAATCAAAAGCTAATGTCAGCTGCTAATATGCTCTAGGATGAGAAATTACTGTTCTGGATGTCCATGTTTGGCTTGTAGGACAGAATAAACCCTAGGTAGTCTCTACTGTATTTTTGCATTTCATTTGCTGCTATTTAAAGAATAAAGTCTAGAAGGGAAATTACAATTCTTAGCATGCAGACACATAAGATGAAAGAGAATTGCAAGTGCTGCATTTGGAAGATAAGGTCAAATTGGGCAGATCTGTAAGAGGGGCATGTGTGCTATTGAAACTTTTAAATCCCTTGTCAACTCATATATTATGGAAGAGAGATTCTGGAACTTTGATAGAAAGTGATGGTTACTACTTGGTGCTCATTTCCTTTCCAAATTTGTGCTGTTTTCTCTCTGCTTAGTAGGCAAGAAGGAAGTGCTAAATGTAGAGTAAGTTGGATTTGAGTCCTTTAATTACAAGTCAGTTGCTTTGATTTACCAACCAGAAGAGTGTGTGGTGAAGTTGGTGATTATATTGATGCTCCTGTATGTTGTGGAAACTTCCTGTTCTCACTTTCTTTCGGGAAGGTTTTGTACTTCTGACAGGACACGCAAATATCCTAATTATATAAGAATACGTAAATATTATATAGTTCCTTAAAAATATAAACAAAACAAAAAGGTCCTATTTTTCTGTCAATTTCAAGCAATCTGCTGTTGTTTTCTCAGCTAGCAAATTCAGAAGCTATAATAAATGGCTGATGCATAGGCAAAAATGTGGCAGTGACCATAGTCACTGGAAATGTAATGTTCTGACACTCCAGAAAAATTGATTTGTAACAGCAGTGGCCCAGCAAGGAGCTGTTGCATTAGTTGAAGGCAGCAAACCTCATGATGTGTATCAAGGGCTCAGAGGTGAGCTGTGAGACAGAACTCTTAATTGTTTAGGAATTGTTAATCCACCCTATTTTATATCTTCCTCAGAAAGCAGATCTTGCCTACCAATCTTGAGAGATTTTGAAAACAAATGCATCTGTAAGAATAAATTAGTTTTTTTAAAACAATGCTGTATTACTGAAGACAGACAACTGTGTACAGTTAGTGCTTAATAAAACTGGAACTGTTCTAGTTTTTTACTGTAATTGGTTCTCATGAAAATGAAATGGAGTAGAAAGAATTGGAACAGAGTATTTCAAATAAGGTAAGTGAATATTTCCATGCCTTTTACAGTAAAGCCCAAGTAAGACAGTAATGCCATTGCGCACCAAAAATCAGTTAGGAAAGCAGTAGCTGTTCCTAGCCCTCTATGTGTCAGAGTAAGGGGAGTGAAATGTTGAGCAGCGGCATTTGTCAGGGCTGCAAAAAAGTGTCTTATTACCAGTGTCCCAGGTGTATTGTATTTTGTTGAAGGGTAATTGTAATGGTATTTCTGAATATTTGTGTTAATTCAAATATTATATATTTGATTAACAAAGGAAATACAGAATTTTTACAACTCTTTGATACTCTATGTATATTTGGAGGATTTAGAAAGTGTGTTTTCTGCCGAACAGTACTTGGAAGAATTCTTCATATAAATGAGCTGGCCTAAACTTAACTAAATCTATTTATTACTTTTGTAACTTGAGTCTTTAGGCACTGAATAACTTAAGACTTGCTCCCTAAATTGGAAGTTTAACATTTTATAGTGATAATTTGTCATGAAGTAATTAGCAACAGTGATTCTAACTAGAAATATTCCTTATTGATTTTTTTCTGAGTATTCATTCTGTTTCATTTGTGTTGGTGGCTTATATAAAAAGAATTCAGTATCAAGTTTTTTTTTCTTGGTGAAAAAAAAAATAGTATAACATCGAATACTTATTCACTGCTATCCTTCTCTTTCACATTTCAGTACTTATTCTTAATTTTCCTTTAATCCCATCCATTTAAAGTAAGATAGAGGAGCACCTCCCCTCCTACCCATTCACGTCTATTTTTAACAGCCAGAGTTGAAAAAGGCTGCTGTGTTAGAAACATTAACATGTGTGTAAATAGCCCCTGAATGCATAACATCTTGACTCAAAAAAACCCCAACAACCCAAAACCAAAAAGAAAAACTGTGTTAAAAAGTTCTTGTAAATTTAGCATCAATCTGCCCTTATGTATTCCTACTGTATTTAATCCTGAGTAACAGCTAAAGCTTACTTCATGTTGCTTTTACATATTTCAGGCACAGCTGATGAGAGGACTCTGTGACAGTGTTCTGTCCTGGGGCAGAACTGTGTCACTCCAGTTTTGCTCCTTGGTTTTTTACTCTTCTTGAGCTGACACTTCCTCCTTCTTGAATTCTTTGCATCAGCAGCAATGCTCAGTGCTCCCTCCCATAGGCCAAGTAGTATATTTGTCCAAAATTTGGGCTACTTTCTTGCTGTCAGCTAGCTGTTTACTGATTAGAGCACTGGTGCTTGTATTTTATAGAAATGTAAGAGCATTTAATTTTCATGATGAAATAACATTGTGAAATGTCAGTGAAAAGGTCTAAACCAGAGGTATTCCTGTGGTCACCTCAGACTGTGACCGCTGCATGATAATTCATTGATGAGTTTTGGATGTCAGTGAGGTGGCAGTTTTGGGTCATAAGTTGCTGGCCAGATGGAATAATTTATCATCGCTGCTTACTGTGTGAGCTTTGATGATGATGATGTCATTTGCAATTCCTAAATGACAGGCTCTTTAATAACTTTTTGTCTTCCTATTAGACTTCTGGTACTCAGCTTCTCTGATCTGGTATTTAAAAGTGCTTGAAAGTATAAATTTACCATAAGTTTCTAAATTGCAAATTGCAGATTAATTGAAAACTTAAGGTCTGAGGTTTTGTTTTTTGGTTGTTGGGTATGTTTGGTTTTATAGTAGTGCAAAATGAATGTTGAGACTTGAAAAGAACCAAAAAAGCAAGTTGATATGCCTTTTGCTCTTCAAGATCTACAGCTACAAATAGGAATTTCCTCTTCAGAGGAAAGAAAGATGAAACTGAAGCAATTAGTATAGCATATGAATCCGTAGCAGGAAGTATAAAGGTGATCCAAAAATGCTGATTGGATAAACATAATTCATTAATGTATCTATAATATATAGCCAATTCAGATTAGATCCTCCTGTTCTTACTTTCTGAAGCTGGAGTTGTCGATTTCTGTTTGATAGACCTAAAAGCAGCAAAGGATGAAGATATCTGCTTGCTCTCTAGGGTAAGAAAACACAAAATTTGGAACCCTCGTTAGAGTCACATCGATACTGAAAATTATTTGGCCTCAGGAAAAATGTCCTTAGCTGCTGGTTGTTTCCTGTTTCGAATTGTCTTTCAGTATTTCCAAAAAGTATGATTGGTTTTGTTGGTGTGGAGTTAGTATATACTTTTACATTTCCTCTGTACAGTGTACAAATATAAAGATGATGAGGTGAGGTGAGAGGAATTGCCTTGCCTTATCAACCTGGTGAAAGTTGCTTTTCATAAAACCCACTGTATCATAGTAGTGCTTTCTCTTCTGTGGCAGAAGAATTTGGAGGATTAGGTGGGATCCTAATTTTAGTGGTTGTTATTTGCTGTTCAATTCAGAGTCAGTGAAGACTCTTGTTTTTTTTAGTATTATTAATTGCATAACTATAATGTGATAGTTAGTCACTTGTCTTGAATAATATTTGAGAACACTTACCTTGCCTAATTTTTTCTTTACAAAGTACAGTGATGTATTTGGGCATATGGGTCTTTTTCTAACTGAATGCTGAAGGTATTAAAATATTTTCTGGCAGTCAGTCTTCTTTTTTGTGTTCCCTGTTAACTAACATTAATTCTTTTTACTTCTAGCACTTTTCCTCTTTGGGATTTTTTAATTCTCTGGTTGATGGATCGAATTTAGTAGTATTGAGTGGATTGAAGGAGGTAGCAAAATATTTCTGGTAATCACATTTCAAATTTTATTAGTACTGGTGATGTATGTACAAAAACCAAGCCACAGCAGTTTTGGAAATCTGATTTCTTGCATTAGCCCATGACTGCTCTTGAGTGAAGCCTGTCCTCTGTGAGCCTGATGCTCCCCATATCTGCATGCAGATGTGTCAGCCTCTCAGCTGAACCCAGCTGGGTCCCATGGTACCTCCTTGCAAGAAGGGCCTTTCTGTCTGGCACAAAGGCTATTTGGGAGCATCCTGAAGTAGTGAGGCAGAGAAAAACCTGGTTACTGAGTGGTATCTTATCCTCTTCTAGTGAGTTGGCTATCACAAACAGCAATGTGACAAAGCTGGCAGTAAGAAAAAAAATTGAGGCTTGATACCAAAACAGATCTGGGTACAATAAGTCAATGAGCTTTCAATCTTGATGACTATTTTAGCAAATGCGTATTCAAAGTGAGCAAATGGCAAAGCAGTATGACTCAGCAGTGGCAGCTGCTATCAGGGATAGAGATGCCATCTGTAGTCTGAAATGGCATTCATAGTAGTGCAGAGTTGCATGACAGCTAACTACATGTAAGGTAGGTGGGCCCAGAGTGGTACGTGATATTCAGGCTGTGGAGTATCAGCACTCAAGAGTGGATGTCAAGAGAGCGCAAGTGTAGATCCAATATTTCTGCTGTGTAGACTATTATAGTGGTTTTGGGGCTTGGAGGGAGGGTTTTGCATCCAATTTTATCAGATGGCCAAGGTAAGTCAGAGAGACCTATTGAGAGTGATGCTGAGAGAGAGCAGATGTGGATTCTTTTGGTACAGCTTTTTTTTGGAAATGCTCTGCTACCGAGTCACAAAAGCATTACTAGAGATGGAAAATACGCCAGTTGCAGTAAGAGTCTGCTGTAACTGCCAGTTTGCATTTCGTGGTTCCCTCAGGATTAGAAAAGGATTGAGATTAGGTACCCAGGCAGATACTATCAGCATAGATAACTGCACTGTATGGACTGAAGGGTGGCATTGATTAGAGCGTTAAAAATGTGGAGGGCTAGTACTCATATTGACTGTTAAATTCAGTTGAGCTGTTCCTGTAGATACTGAACACAGTGGCTGGTTACAAGGGCATTGCACTGTAGAAACAGATCTAGTTTTACAAAATATTATTGATCTTTATCCTGATTTAAAGGTGATTATTTCTGTCACCAGAAGGGGATTGTTCACCTTAGTGAGAGGACTATGGACAAGCAAGAATTTGAGCTAATGGGATAAAAATGGTGATGGTATGACTCAACTTTTCCCTGCCCTTTTGCAGTAGTCAGCCTTTTGTGAATTGCAGAAACAAAGGCTGTCTCTTGAAGCTTGCATATGTAATACCGTGTCTGCCAAATTAACTGTGGGTGAAACTGATTTCCACTGAAAGATGAGTGTTTTCCATATAACTGAACTATATAAAGAACAAGGCCAAGGTGTGATGGTGCATGGGCACCACAGTCACTCCTAGATAGAAAAGCCCTCTTAGAATCATAGAGTAGTTAGGGTTGGAAAGGACCTTAAGTTCCAGCCCCCCTGCCATGGGCATGGACACCTCACACTAAACTATGTCACCCAAGGCTCTGTCCAACCTGGCTTTGAACACCACCAGGGATGGAGCATTCACAACTTCCCTGGGCAACCCATTCCAGTGCCTCACCACGCTCACAGTAAAGAACTTCCTCCTTATATCCAATCTAAACTTCCCGTGTTTAAGTTTTAGATTGGAAGTGAAATTATTGGAGTTCATTGGGTGCAGACTCTGAAGAAGGTGATCAAAGACCATTAAAAGTCACTGCTTAACCTAAGATCAGAAAATTACCTACCTAAACACTCTTTCTTTGGTCTGGTTGGAGTCTTTTCAGCTGATGCATGTGTTTTCAAGAAGCACAACAATCAAGCATAAACCAACATTTCTAGGGTCTGAATTGAGACCCTGTGTGCTGAAGGAACAGGGCTGAGTGAGGAGATGCAATCTCGAGTCTGTAGGGGAGAAATAATACAAAATCATGAAGTTTTTCTTATCCATCCAGAGAAGTCTGCAGTTTCTGAGAGATTTGAGAAATCTTAATTTGCAGAACTTGCTGACATTTAACCACAAGGCTTTTAATCGCTCAGTGTCTGTGTGTCATCTAAATGAAAGGCATCCATCTATTGTGTAAAATCTGTTCTGCAGGTCTCTTGATACTGGCTTATGTATTCTGATATATATATCCTTAAATACATTTTGGTTATTTTATCTCTCTACCAACATTCCCTTTGATTAAAGGACCCCAAAGGCTATCGCAGTTCATCTTGACTAACATTATGTTTCTTCCTGTTCCTCTATTCTGTGTGGGACTTTTTGAGTGGTTTCAATCTACTAAACAGTAATTACTCTAAACTAGTAATTTTATTTTTTTCTTAACTTGAAAATGTGGCTTCTTTAACTAGTCCAGTGTTGTAATTAGGGCAATACTCGCTTTTAT
>JANHGB010025481.1:23864-43246 GCA_026283785.1 Coracopsis vasa | reverse complement strand
ACCCCATAAGACTCCCTTTTTTTAATCCAGCCTCTTTTTTTTCTGATTATATGAATTTCTAAGCATTTAGGGTCAAGGGTGCTGTTTAAATATAAGCTATTATCCTGTATTTTCAGCAAGGGAAACCAGAGAGGTATTACCTGGAACTGTTGTTCATCACCTGAGTGAACAGTGTCAATTTGCAAATCAACTGCCTAGACATAAAAATCCATCATTTTTCTCCTGGTTTATGCTGAAGTTTAATAGGAGGAAAGCTGTAACACAGGAACAGGGGAGGAATGAACATTGAGGGTCCTCTGTTCATCTCTGGACTTCTATACCTCCCATTCTGGAAATTCTTCTATCACACTGCTAACATGGAATCATAGAATAGTTTGGGTTGGAAAGGACCTTAAGATCATCCAGTTCCAACCCCCTGCAACTTGCACGTGTGGTTGGCACAAGAGACGCACAGGCTTATTACAGCTGTGTCTCCATCCTTTACCTTCACATTGGGTTTGCAAACCAGTCTCCAGGACATCCAACCCTGCAGGACATCAGCAGACCCAATGCCTCTTGCTGCATGTTGACCATGAGACACTGTGTGTCCAGCCCACCTTGTTGCCAAGTCCTACCTGGCCTCAACTTCCCCAGCTCCAGCTGCCTGATCAGAGAGACTGCAGACTCTGCACTGTACTACTCCAACATTCCCCCACATCCCTGTAATTATTTGTGTGCATATTGCAAGTGAAGAGATGTGTCCTGGGAATGGTCCTCAAGAGACTTTTCTTGCCCTGAAGCAGCCTTGAATAAGCATTACATCAATGAAGGAACAAAAGCATCCTAACGTATGGATCCCCTCTGAGTCACCTATCACCCTATTAGAAAACTATTTGTTACCCAAAGCCAGACCTGACCACGCACCAAGATGCAAGGACAATGCAGTGAGCCCAGCTCCATAATCCATTGTCCTACAATTAATACCATAAAGAAAGGCTCAAATATGTCTTCTAATAGCGTTTCTGCAATGCTCAGTGATAGTTTCCCACATCTCATCTCTACCCATCTGCTACCAGGCACATCATCTCTATCTGTTCACATGCAGCATTTCGGCTGCTGTAGGCAGGGCAGCAGAGCTGAAGTTCAGGCCCAGCCTCAATCACAAGCAGGTTAAGCCTCTATTTGCACCAGCAGAGAAATATTTGACACCCACACAAAACCAGGGAAAGTCTCACTGATGGGTTTGTAATTGCTTTTAGAGCTGCCTCAAATACATGTGCTAAGAGGCAGAGCGGCAGTGCCGGTGGATAGCTGGCAAAGCAGGACATCAGCAAAAGAAGACGAGGCCCTCAGACATATATCCAGGCTCCAAAATACTTCAGCAACCATCAAATACTTTCCAAGCTTAGCAGCTGGACTGTGCAACCCTTACAGCAGCCAAGTCACTAATACCTCATCCCTCGGGCAGCACAGCTGATCTCAGACAGGCCTTGCCAGCAGCTCTAAGCAGACTCATTTAAAGAGAGGACAGCCCTTAGTTACACCGTGCAGACTCCTGGGTTTTTAATCTTCAAGGATCTCCAGGCTCTTTTTCCAGCTGGGAAGCATTAGCATCTCTGATTCAGAGTGAAGAAATGCAGTCACAAATACACTCTAAGTGCTCTTCCCACTGTGTGAACCAGTCCCCGGTTCCTTATCCTCTCCCCAGCCTCTGTCCCTTCAAATTCAGTCTGATATATCAGTCTTCTTGGGTGGGACTCACATCAAATGACACAAGGAAGCTGTTGGCCTTTTTGCTCCTATCTAAAGCCACAGAAGCCAGGTTACTGGGAGGTTTCAAACCTCCTGATCTGGGAGGTCCGGTAATGCAAACGTTAGTATGGAGCACAAGCAGAACGGATATGCAAATGCATGGAGAGACTTAACAGCCCAGGAAAGCAACTCCAATGGGAAGCTCCCAGCTTAAATCTAACGGCAGCTTTTTGAATGTGCAGAGGCCTTAAGGCTAAACAAAATACTCAAAGTCAGATTTGGGCACAGCCTTTCTCCCTGTGCAATATTCCATAGGGAGATTTGCAGGTCTAAGCAGAAAAGATCTCAACTAAAATGAAGGACTTGTCCCTCTGCATGTTTGGTGTGGGAGTATGGGAACAGTGCAAGGTCAAGCAGTGATGCTGAGAGCACTGGTGTAAAGAGGAATTAGGGCAAAGTAAGGCAGGATCAGCCTCCCTGCAGTTAAATTCTCATGTATTCCTCTTGGTTTGTCCTTGTCCTGCAAAGGAACAACCGCAGGGATCCCCCAGCAAAGGAGGCTCGAGTACAAAGAAAAAGCCAGAGCAATCCCATATCCTTGACTGCCTTGAGATCATGGGGCAGGAAAGCGCTCTGGTGTTCCTCCATATTCCCTTTGCTCAGGCTTGAACTTGCCTCTCACTTGAAAGAGCTAATTAAGGGAGGAAATCAAAGCCCAGAGAAGGGGCTATTACAGCAGCCCGGGTGCAGTGCTGGCTGTAATGCTGAGTTCTGTGCATGGTATCAAAGCGGGCACAGATTTCTGCAGTGACACTTTAGTGAACCGATGGAATAAACTAAGGCAATTTCTTCAGACCATTTGTAGGTCAGGTAGACCAGCCTCTTCCCCTGTCCTGCCCTTAAATCTGGCAGCATTTAATCCTTGATCTGCAGCCAGGCCTTAATTTTTCAGTGCAGAGGCAACACAGAGCTGGCTGGGAACGGGAAGATGAGGGACTTTGATGGTTAATGACCAGTGCTTCTTAGCACTAGAATAAGGCCCTGGCTTCACAAAGCTTCCTGAAAGATCCTGCTCCAACTTCAGCCCAGGGAAGGAAACTTACACCCATAGACACAGAAAACAGTGTAAACCATTGACATTATCAAGGTCCTATTTTGGTTTAGGTTTGAGCCAAGGCTGCACAAGGAAATGTAATTTTACCCCTTAAGAATTGCACAGCAAAATAACCACAATAGAAAATTCCAACAAAAGATTTCAAGACCCCTTGGCTTAGCTCATCAGCAATCATAGCATGCCTGGGCAGGTCAGAAAGTGATACAGTGATACCCTCCTCAGCTCATCCATGAGCAAACTGAGGCATGAACTGGTTAAAATAGGTGATGTGGTGATGGGAAGCAGAGCCAGGTCTGGGATGAGGCAGTTTGAGCTCCTAGTCCCTGCTCTGATTGTTAAGCCATGCTCTGTGAGCACAGGATGAGGTTAAAGTTGGGTGCTTTGGGCTTCACTTACCGCACTGCTACAGGGAATGTCCTTGACTTTGAGCCAGGCCAGATCTAACGTCCCCTCTCCCCTGTAGCAGGACTGCAGTCTGTCCTTGATGCGGTCATTGATCTTCTTCAGGACAAAGATGCAAAGAGCAGACTCATCCAAGGACTTCATCTTCCTTTTCTGCCCCTTGGAGAAGACTGTGAAGAGGATATCATCCTCAGGACCAACATCCAAAGACTTTGCTAATATAGCTCCAGCCTTAGACAAGTAGGCTGCTTGGAGCAACCTGTACTCCACCCCGTTCTTCTCACAGCCAATGGGCACCTCAACATAGGAGTTAAAAGCTGTGTCCTCCTTACAAAGCCGAACCAGCTTGGAGGTGTAAACCTGCTCCTTTGTGGTGGAGCCCGGTGGTGAGATCATCTCAGGCTGTAGAGTCAGGAAATAGACAAAGTTACCACTGCTAAAGCCGTAGATGTAGTAGATATCAAAGTCAGGGATGATGGTGAAGGTGTCTGAGGGGATCTTGATCATAGAGGCCACAAACTCATCATGAAAGACATATGCAAACATCCCATCTGCCTCGGAGTTCTTGGTGAGCTTCCTGCTGGAAATAGTGGGGAAATACTCAGGTTTGCCATCCACGGCAGTGGCGATGAACAACTTGTCATCCATGTTGCTGTAAGAAACAATGACTCCAAAAACAGAGCCACTCTCATTCACCCCAGAGAGGTAATGCTCCTTCTTGTGGAAGGGTTCTCCCAGCTTGAAGAGGTCATCCAGCCTCAAAAGCTTGCAGATGCCCTGGTAAAGACTCCCACAGGCTATCAATCGATTCTCCTTGTAGTCTATGAGGAGCATTTTGTTGATGTTGTTAGTGGGTGTCAAGGGTTCGTTGCAAGTTTGGACTATCCTGGGGGGATAACACTTGGGATTATCTTCATCGGGACCAGTCTGGTGGGTCACCAAGACCTTCAGGTCACTGGAGAGCTTGTAGATCCTGTTGACAGCTCCCAAGTAAATGTGCCCAGTTCTTTCGTCAACCACCAAATGGTTGAAGTTTCCCTCTGCTTGGTCTCCAGTAAAGGTGATGAAGGGCCTCTTTGGATGGAGTGGTTGCTGCCTACCAAGAGGCGACACTGTGGTGGATAGCAGGAGGTGAGAAACCAGGCAAGTCCATTTCCACATGGCCGGTGACATGATTACAAATGTTTGTATTCCCAAGGGAAGGAGGATTAAAAGCTGTACAAGTCTTCAAAACACCAATTCCCTGGCAGATTTTGTCCTACAAGCAAAGACAAAAGAAAACCAAAGTACATTACTATGGAGTATTCCTTCCTCCTCCCTCCTTCACAACCATGCCATCATCAGAGCCTATTTAATTGCTAATCCTCCCTTTCTCGTCTCTGAGCTCTCTACTTAAAACCAGCACAAAGGGAGCCCTCCTGAAAGAAAAGATGCTGGTGGAAAGAGCAGAAGTCACACAGCAGAGTAATAAATTGGCACCTTTTTACTCTCCGTTACACACACACCCCCATGCTCCATGGTGCAGCCCAAAAAGTCACTGGAAGCCAGAGCAGTGCAAAAGGCATCAAATACTATTGCTGTTTGTACTGCCAACTGTGTATTTGCTATTGAAGAAGACAGGGCTGGACAAGGATTATTATCCTGCTCTATCGGAGGAGGGACTGAAGCCTACAGAAGGTCAGGGACCTGCCTAAACTGACAGGTCCAGATGGATGCTGAGCTCTTTTGCCACCCTTGAAGTCTGCCAAGAAGAAGCCAGCTCTGGTCTGATATTACCGTCCTTTCTATTTGGGAGACCTCAGTCCAGAATGGGCTTGTTTGATCAGACTCTCTGCGGCTTCCAGATCAAAGCTACCTCATCCTAATCCAGCCTGGAGTACAGACAGAGGGGTTGTAGTGTGCCAGCCTTTATCAATGTCTACAAAGGGCATGCAGCCAAGCATGGAGCAAACTGAGCACCAAGTCTCCACCCTCCCATGGGTTCTCATCACCAGACTGCTCTCCAACCACAGTACAGCCAAAGAAACAACATCTAGAAGAGAGAAACAGTTTCCCTGAGCATAGCAGATGAATGAGGAGAAAGGGGCTGCCTAACAATTAACAGTAATAAAGTCTAAAGGACCATGAACAGGAAAAATCAATGACCCATGGACCAGTGTGGTGACTTTCCAAAGAGAAGGTGGTGGGAGCAGTATGGGGTACAAACATCCTCCGTAATCACCAAGCACCATCCTTGCACCATGGCAATATATCTTCCTACTCAATCCATCCATCTGCTCCCTGTTCCTTCACTTTTTCATGTCTGCTTCTGTACCAAGAACAACTTTAGCCCTTTATGGCCCCACCGAGCATGTGAGAGATGGAGTCCTGCCAGCTCAGTTCTCACAAGCCAAGTTCTTTGGTGACTGCACAACCCTTGCTACGTGGCCAGGCTGAGGCACACAGATCTTTTCCCCCTTCATCCCTCTTTAACATTCAGACCAGAAACCCATAAGACTGTTCTTGTTTCCAACAAGGACACAAACCAACCCCCAGCTCTGCTCCTGCAGGCCAGTGTCCCATCACTCACAGAGGGACTGCTGAAATCAGGGATGTAAACAGCTGAGTAAAAGTGATGACAGCCAGCCCCACACATATAGAAGGCAAGGAAGAAATCACTGTTTGCAGATGCCAGCAGGGAGGAAGCAGTGGCAGTGACACAGGTCTGGATTTCAGCCTTTTCAGACCTGTGCAACTCTGCTAATGACAATGAAATAATAAAGAGAATAAATCCCATCTTCTTTTGACCTGTAGGCTGCTTAGATCGAACAGTGGAAAGGGTAAATCTGGGACTGTAGAGCATCCCCCACTTTCCTGCCACCCAAAATCTTCCCAGGTTCTCCCAGTAGCTACCATTTCAAAGCTGTTGTATGACCACCTCCACCTCCCACTTGCCCTCCGTCCCGCAGCAGCCGCAGGCAGTGGATAGATGACGGACAAAGGTCATTCCACATTTACTTTAGGTGCGTTTACCCTGCTCCACTTTGCCTTCCTGGTCAAGCAAATATTTAATAAAATGAAGCTTAGACTGCAGAGTTTGCAAGACTGCCTCATGAACAGGAGAGGATTCGCTCTGCAGGGATGTGCACGCTGGTCACGTAGGCTTTTAATAACCTTTATGATGATAGATAGAGCGGCGATGGGATGAGCTCTCCCCACACAACCATTCCTCTTTCAAAAGAGGCCATCCTTGAGAGAGCAGCAGAAGAGGGGAAGCTGTCCCTGTTTGAGTCCTGTGTGCAGAAACATCACGTGGCGACCCTGAACACCGGCTCCTGTCACTTCTGAGTTATGATCCATATTTCTAACAGACACGGGTTTGATCGGGCACTAGACAGATCTAGGAAGGAATTATTCTTTTCAAGTACTAAAAAGATCTCTATTTTGCCCCTATATTTTACTGTATTTCACTCTTCTTGGTCCTGCAGAGTCAGCACAGCTGCAGGACAGGGAAATGGGAACTGCCGTGACCCAGAGATTGAAGAAGTAATGAACAACCCCTCTTCTGCAACAGGAGCCCTCTGCCCAAAGGTCATCACAACACCCAAGTTGAGTTGCAACAACAGAAGGAAACATCCCTATTAAAATAAGTGACCAACACAACATAAGAGAAGGTACACTCCAGACAGGAAAGCTCCGGGAAGGCTGCATGAGGAGTCCCTTTTGGAGCAGAGAAGGTGGCTTCAAAGGTAGTGAACCTCATGGGGGAAGATGCTCACCTGCAGAGGAAAGAGCATCAACAATCTGACAGCACCAATACCCACTGAGCAAGCGCAGGAGCATCCCTGTGGGACAAAGCAGGGAGAGCAGGAGCCTGGGGCTATTTTGCCATCTTCCACCAGCTATCTGAGTGACCCTAGGAGCAGGATTTTCTCTCTGTGAACTGCTGGCACTCACTCCTTCTCTCCCATCTGCTCATGTTGTTTGCCCTGCACACTCTGGAGTGCAGCCTGCACTTGTCCTGGAGTCCCAACCAGTTTTTGAGCCTTCAAGGGCTGGAATTTATAATGTGGCTGTTATTATTTATTAATAAACAACAGCAGAGGGCAAAGGCAAAGAGGACTGGCTGTTTAGCTTGCAGAACAGAGCACAGTTTGTACTACTTCTTAGAGGACACACAAAGGAGAAGGGGGCTATGCATGTCTTTTTATGACCCATGTCTGGATAGCAGAAGTCACAGCAGCTGGGAAGACAAATAATGCAGTGCCATAGATATACCCTCTCTTTTAGGCTGCTTGGTCTAAGAGAGAGTGATTATATTATATGAAGAAAAAAGCAAATAACAAAGGCCACAGTGAGGTCTCGGCTTCAACTCTAAGCTGGGTATTGCCAAAATAAGCTCAAAGTGCCTTCCTGCAATAACCAGGCTCACTCTCCTTTCCCCTTCCAAGGGCATGGCCAGCACTGATGCCACGACCCACCATATAGGGCTCCTGTATGAGACCAAACTGTCCCTCTACATGGCTCCTGCCACAACAGCCTCTACACCAGCACATTTATGGTCCCTAAGAAGGTCACACAGCCTCTATAGTTGCAGAGATCTGTAAGGAAAGAGTTTTTGGTAGAAAGCAGCCCTGCTTTATCTCCCTCTGTCATGAACACCTTATCCTCCATTCACCCTTCACATGCAGTGGTGGTACAGAGGGGATGTCAGAGGTCATAACAAAACAAAGCTATCAAATAACACATTCACCTCTATATTCACAGTTTGGTTTAAGGACTGGTTTCCTCCTAAAGGGCAGCAAGTTATGGCGTGGTTACTTTTTTGCTGTTATTGACCATTTCCACCAAGGGTTAGAGAACATCGAGTTAAAGGATGCAACTTGGTTCTGCTCAGGGTTCTCTAGGACAGGATCCCAAGACTCTACAACATGCAACACTATGATAAATAGATGCAGTCCTGGACAAGAAAAGTTTGGATGTAAGAAAGTCTCAGAGGAAGAAACTTTCCTAACTCCTTTTAACTCATTGGTGGCTGTTATTAGATGGGAGAGCTAGGGAATGCTGAATACACCCTCACAATACAGCAGGTTCCAAAGGGACAAAGTCAAGAAGGATGCCCTATGGCTGAGGAAGTAGGAATAAATCAGGCATAAAAAGGACACAAAGGACTGGTCTGTCAATTGAGAGGGAGGGAAGGACTTAGGAGGAAGTGTACAGGGAATGGGGAAAGAGGGAGCTGGGGCATTCAGTTTTGATTGACAATCTCAAGAAAGCCATGGTCATGTTCCTGGCACAAAACCACCCCTCTACAATGACAGCTCCTGAAAGGAACGTGTCACTGGGTGAACATGGGAGGTGACAGCATCTCCCCATTTGGCTTACACACACACAACCCTCCTGCCATCAAAGGTGGCAGACAGAATCACATCACTACGTCCCCTGCCACAACCACTGCAAGGTCAATGGCGAGAGGAAT
Organism: Coracopsis vasa; assembly: GCA_026283785.1. Taxonomy (NCBI): domain Eukaryota; kingdom Metazoa; phylum Chordata; class Aves; order Psittaciformes; family Psittacidae; genus Coracopsis; species Coracopsis vasa. Next base: position 34,541 of record JANHGB010025481.1, on the reverse strand, counting down.
CACGCATGAGAATGTGGCTGCAAAAAGCCATTGAAGCAAACCAGCTCTGGGTCCAGCTTCAGCCAAGGGCTCAGAGCAAAAGCACACATTAACATCTAGAATACAACCAAAACATGCTGAAAAACAGCACTGGGGAGGGAGCAAACCCACCACATCCTCCTGCACAGTGGGTCTGATCCCTCAGTGGCTGGTGGAATGGATTTGGTGACTTCTCCACCAGGTAATACATGGCTAAGAGGAAGCCAACAGCACCCAGGACTCCTGGGCAATGCCAATGGCACGGGCTGGGTGGGTAATGAAGCCCAGCATTAATCAGCCAGCACGCTCCTCTGTTTACTTCTGCTCCACTCAGGCACAGCTATTCATTTCCCAGGATGCGGGAGGCCGTGCAGGGATGCTGACAAGGCAGACGCCCAGCGACGGAGCCAGCACAGAGCAATTCAGCACCAAGTGCAGCTACACAATCCCTTTAATCTCAGCTAAAGAGGGTTTTTTTTTCCCAGCTTCCTTTAATAAACCCTGATTACCATGGATAGAAGCTTTTCTTTGGGAGCCAACATGGGGAGAAATCTCATGCAGAGACATTGTCGACAGCTTCCCCAACAAAGCCCAGATTCTAACTTCAGCTAAATCCTTTCTCCCTGAACTTATAACCTGGCCAATGCCTGATAGAAACTGAAGGCAAGTCCCTCTTTGAGGGCATCCCAGGCCAGAGCATCTTTTCTTCAGAGCTCACCGCAATGAACAGATCTCAGTGCAAGCTGCAGCTTGTCCCAAAAATAAAGAGATTAACTTCAGGAGTGGTTTGTTTGCAAGGCACTTAAGCTATGGCATGGCCTTCCTTCATCACACAGATCATTCTACTCAAGCAGTCAGATGGTGCCCATCACCCTGTTACCTGTGCATCTGCCAGAAGCGTATTAAATGATGGGATTAACGCTTACCATGAATGGGATTTTCTTCCTTTTTTATCTTATTCCCCTATGTGATAAAACTGCATGTGGATGGGGTTTCTGCCTGCATTTCAGACTTGGTTTCCTATCAGCAAAAGCAGGTCAGAGCCATGCTCCTTTGTTCTTGGAAGGGAAAGCAGAGAGGTTTGCAATGATTTCTCAGTTCCTCCAGGTATTTGCTATGTGGAGACTCAAATGAAAGAACACAAATATTAGTGTCAAGAATGGAGTTTTGAGGTCATGGAAATAACCTACAAATCCTGAATCCAGGGTTAAATTCTCTTTTCTGGAGCAGACTTGGCTGGGAGTCTCCATGGCTGAGTGGCACCCTCCACAACACAGGCTGCAGGATTTCCAAGTCTTCTGAAAGTATCCTGAGGATATCTCTATTAAAATCATATCTTATCACAGTAACTGGGGAAATACAAACCCCCAGACAAAGAGACCACTATAGCAAGAGCACACAGGGTTGTTGATTTTAAGTAAACCATGCCACAACAGTGCCTGAATTGGTTGATCCTACCTAGATGAATGTGTATATGAGACCATAGAGTCATTGAATAGTTAGGGCTGGAAAGGACCTTAAGATCATCCAGTTCCAACTGCCTGCCATAGGCAGCAATGTCTCACACTAGACCATATCACCCAAGGCTCTGTCCAACCTGGCCTTGAACACTGCAGGGATGGAGCATTCACCACTTCTCTGGGCATCCTGTGCCAGTGCCTCAGCATCCTCACAGGGAAGAGCTTCTTCCTTATCTCCAACCTGAACTTCCCCTGTTTCAGTTTGAACCCATCACCCCTTGTGCTATCGCTACAGTCCCTGATGAAGAGCCCCTCTCCAGCATCCTTGCAGGCCCCCATCCAATGCTGGAAGGCTACTCTGAGGTCTCCCCACAGCTTCTCTTCTCCAAGCTGAACAGCCCCAATTTTCCCAACCAGTCTTCATACAGCAGGTGCCCCAGCCCCTGATCATCCTCATGGCCTCCTCTGTACTTGTTCCAACAGCTCCATGTCCTTCTTATGCTGAGGACACCAGAACTGCACACAGTGCTCCAACTGGCGTCCAGATATCCAGATGCTGATCATGCACCACAATGCCGTCTGACACTTCCTTGTTGAGATGGTCTCTGTGATCATCCTTGCTCACCATCATCAATAGCTTCCCACAGGTGTGGCTGCCCTGGACAGGTACGTGTCCTGCTGCAGCCCCTCGCCCCCAAGGGACACATGAGTAATGGGCATCCCTGCAGGTGGAGCAAACAGCATGGGCACCTCCTTATCCAGGACCAGGTCACATTTGCTCACGGCACTGGGGCAGCTCTTCAGCCTCCTCATCTCCTGGAGGGACAGAATGCTCTGGTTGGGTTTACTTCTATTTTTTTCATGGAGAAACTTTGTTCCTCCAGGAGGATGGAGTTGCCCAGCTCACAACTGTTACCTGCTGGGGTCTTACCTCCCACGTCTCCTCTCTGCCAGGTGCTCTGTCTGCCCCTCTCTCCTGGTGCCTGCTGCAGACGTCCCTTGTTGGTGGCCCTGTCACAGTGCTCTTAACATGGAGGCAACTGTGGGCTGCCCAGGAGGCTGGGGTAACCTAACTAGGAAAACTGACTTGTTTGTTTGGTCTGTGCCTGCCTGCGGAGACCTGGGGTTTTTTCCTGTAACATTTGTTTATTGTGGTTTGGGTCTGTCTGTTTGCTTGTATTTCTTCTTTTGTTAGTGCTAGCTTGATGATTGCTTCAGGGACTTGGAAACCAAAACCAACCAAATGCTGTGTTTTGGGGATTTGGAAACAGAGGCGGTCAGCCTATTTCAGCCCCAAAAACAGTGGCTGGTGGGGGAGCTTTAGGTGGGTGGGAGACAGAGGGGTGTGTGGGTTGATGGGAGGGGGGTAGGCAGCTGCATGGATCCCCTCCAGAGGGGGTGTCTGGTCACATTGCTCCCTGAATGCCAGGAAGCCAACACGCACCAGCCCGAATTCAACGTTTGAGATAGTCTCTGGGGGAAAAGGGGCTTTTCACATTGCGTTTGGGCTCCAACTCTTTATTCAAGGTATGTACGACCACTGGAATAGTTATTCAATATTAGACAATGTACAAGTATGACAGTTCATAGTCATATACAAGTTATGACAGTGATTGATTTACAACCTAGCCAAGAGCCCAGATTGCTGCAATCAGCTGGAGCTTTAATTGGCTTGTAACAAGAAGGAGCATTTATTAAGCCAAAGCTGGTAACAAGAAGCAGCTTCACTTCCTCAGCTAGAGCTGCATGAAGCAGAAGCATCTTGTAGCCAGAATCAAAACCAACTGGAGTGTCCCTCAGCCAGAGCATTGTATAACTGGAGCTGAAACCAAAGCTGGAGCTTCAACAAGCTGGACCTGAAATTACCTGAAACTGAAACAAGCATCAGGAATTGAAATCACCCAGGGCTTCAAATACCCTGAGCAGTAACACGCTGGAGAGCCCATCAGCAGGAGCATCTCTTATCCAGAGGGCCAGTGGCTGGACCTGCCCTACAGCTGGAGTGCCCATTAGCTGGAGCTGTGATATCCATCAGCAGGGCTGTGCAAACAGCATGGTTGAGCAGGACATCTGCTCTCCATGAGGGACAGCAGAGCTGACCTGCAGCTGTCACAGGAAGGAGTGACTATTAGTAGGAACGTCCTAGAGCTGAAATTACCCTGAACTGTAGCAAGCTGGGGTGTCTGTCCACAGGACATGTACCCTGAGGCAGGTGTACAGGTACCTGGCTGTCCACAGCAAGCTGCTCCGAACAGCAGTGAACCCAGCATCTTCCATCAGGGAATAAATTCATGCCAAGTGCCTCTCTCCACACAGAGGGTCTCTCCCAAGTCTGATTCCAAGGGCAGAACTGAGAGGTGTGCCCACAAGATCTCCTGCTGTGGGCAGGTGCGGGCAAGGCAGTGTCAATGCCTCATCCATACCTGAAAAAGAGGAGCAAAAGCAGTTGGTCAGAGCTCCCAGGGTGCAGAGCATGGCCCCACATAAACCATGGGAGACGCCTGCCCCCCTCCTGGGCTAAGGCAACTCTTCTCTTCTCTCTTGCCCATTGCTTTCAGCAGAGGCTGCCCAGCACCAACACAGGTGATAGGGAGGGAGAAACAACAACAGGAGAGCTCAGGGCTCAGCCAGGGAAAACTCATTCATCCCCCAATGAGCAGTTAAGAAGCGCACCCCATTCAAAACACCCTCTGCTCAGCGAGGAGCATTTCAGGCACCCAGCCACCCTGGCTGTCACAGCACTCACCTTCCAAACTACCACCCTGACCCTGCTGGGAGCGGGATCGGGGCAGGCGCAGGCTGCAATTCGCATCCTGCTTCGCATCAGCTAACGCTGAACCAACCCAAGTGCTAAACGCCATGTTCGGTTGAGCCAAGCCCAGTGCCAGACATCAAATAAAGCTGAGCCCAGCCAAGCCAGTTTCAGGAGGGACCCAGAACAACCAGGAGGCCCACGGAGAAGCAGCCATGGTAGTGCTTGCTGGGTGCAGGCTGATGGCATGGGGAGAAGCTACCCTGGGGCAGCTCTGTCATGGTAGCTTACCCCGGGTGGTCCCACATGACAGCCAGAAGCCACAAGCAACAACCAGGTACAACAGAGACATGAGGCTCAGCCACAGCCCTGACCCTACCGCGGCACAGGACCGGTACCAGCCCCAAACAGAACCACCAGGAGCCAGAAACATGGCACATTTTCCTCCTCGGCCACAGCCGGGCACAGCTGCTTCAGCTCACGGGTGTCTTGGGTGTCCCTGCCAGACACTGCAGAGCACGGCACAGCCACCCGCCCGCTGCAGAGCACTCACCGGGCATCTCCTCCCGTGTCGCTGTCCCCCAGTGCTGCCATGTCAGGGCTGCGCTCCTCGCCGGGGCTCGTCCTCCTGTACCGGTGTCCCCCGGCGCTGCTCATTCCAAGCCGGGCAGCCCTCCTGCCGCTCGGCTGCTCCCCTGCACTGCAAAACCCATCGTGAGGAAGCGGCCGCAGTGTCACAGCCGGAAGCACGAACCCTCGCTCTCGTGTGAGATCCCAGCCCACAGCCAGCCAAGGGGCTGGACGCCTTATGCTGGGGGAGCCCAGTGCAAATACCCCTCTCCGGCTCACTGCAGGGCCCGGACGGGCGAGGAGCCCTGCCGGGAGATCCGTCCTCTGTCTCCAGCTGCACAGAGGCTGCTGCCGGCAGCCGGGATTCCTGCGCTCCTCCCTCGTTGGTGATTGCAAACCCCGCTCCCAAGGGGATGAACCTGAACCCTGCCGGCCGCCACCTGCCGCCTGCTCCCCCATCTTTCTGCGCACACGGAGGTGCCAGGGACCATCTGCAGCCTCCCAGGTGAACCGGGAGCCTCGGGGCAGCCCCGGGTGACTCCTCCTGGGCGGGCTGAGCCCAGCGCCAGGGCAGAGCCTTTGCCTCCTCCTCTCCCCTTTCTCACCCACCCGACTCCCCTGCCCCGTCCCAACTCGACTCAGCGCCCACCCGCTCCCCGGGTCGTCCTGCAGCGGCTCCAGCCTCCGCCCATGAGCCTGGGGCCAGGAGCCAAGCGGGGCGAAGCGAGGCCCCGGTTATCGGACGCCTTTCCCCAGGTCTGCCCAGTGCTGCGGCTGGGGCTGCTCCCGCACGAGCGCAGCTCCCCGCGCGGCAAGGAGCGGCCCACGCTGGCATCGCGCTCGCTGGAGAGGATTCCCACCCCCTCGGCCTCCCAGCTCCGCCCCTCGGGAAGCCGCAGCCGAGCCCCGCCGCGCACGGTTCCGGTCTGGGGGCACCGAGGACCCCGCCGCTCCCGCTGCGGACATCGCTGCCGCGGGAGCGCCCTCTGGCGGTCATTGCGCCGCACTTCAGAGCCTCGGCGGCGGGGCGCCCCCTGGCGGTTGTTCTCCGACTCGACAGCAGAGCGCCGACCACACACCCGTCGCGATAGCGCCCTCTGTCGGCGGCACCGCAGCACATCGCGCCCCCTGGCGGCCATTGCGCAGCACTCACGCGAGTCCTCACCGCAGCGCCCCCTTATGGTTGTACTGGGGATTGGCAGCTGTAGCACTGTACTGATGGCGCCTCCTGGCGGAGGCGCAGCCGCATAACGCAGGAGCCCCCTGGCGGTCCGCCTGCGGTACTGCAGGTGGCTGCTCCTCGAGCGCTTGCTCTCCCATGCCCTCGTTGCGGCGCCCAGTGGCTGTCAGAGCTCGGTACTCAATTGCTTATCGCGCCCCTGCTGGCTCCTGGCGGCGCTACACTGTTCCGTGCACACCCTTTCTCTCTGCCCCGTTCCCTCCCGCAGCCCAGGGAAGCCCGGCATCCCCAGCAGCACCCCGGTTTGGTACTGGCCACGCCGGGTGAGGAAAAACCTCACCATCCCCGGGGCACGGTAATGGCCCGGCTTGCAGCAGGAAGGGCGAGATTCATTTCATCGGAGCCCACCGCTGATGTTCAGCCAAGCCACATCTGCAGACAAGCTGTGATACACGGTCACTATGTCCACGCACAGCAGCACCTCAACCTTCCCCCCACGCTAGGGGTGCCACTTTCTGCATCACATTTTATCACAGAGGAACATTAACCGGAGCCTTCACGTTTTACAGTCACAGGTTTTATTTATTTCTTCCTTTTTTCACATGGGCCAGTGGCTGAGTTTGTGGTGCTGCTGCAGCCTCGGGTGGTGCAGGCTGCTGCCCACACCACATCCTTCCTCTGACAAATTCCCCATTCTGCTGTTTCTCTTCCCACAATATGGAAAGCTCTGTTTATACTCCATCCTATGGGCCATGTGCACACAGGTGCAGGGAGCAGGTCGGCAGAGGGGATGCATCAGGGAAAACCCAACAGCTCTCTCCTCACTTCCCAGGGAACCCTCAGCCGCACGTTACCAGCCGTGGCCCCATGGTGCTGCAGGAGAGATGCAACGCTCCCTGGTGTCTCCTCTTGGCTGGGAGAAGCTGAGCCAGAGGGGACAGGATCCCTCCCACCCAAACAGTCCCCTACTTTGTATCCCAAGGGATGCCCCAGCACCCCTCCTGCCCTCACCTGCACTCCCAGCAGAGCACACCAGCTCCATGCCTGCTGCTGGCAGGTCACATCAACCAAGGGCTGACACAACAGCTCCTGCCAGGACTACTGTGGTGCCAACATGCTGCCCTTAGGGCCCAGCCGTGCTGTGAAGGTCATGAAACCCATCAGCATTTGATGCCCTGTTCTGCTGACCCTGGGTCTAACTCCTGCACCTTACCTCTGACGGGGACTCATGGGTTTCGTGGATATGGGAAGCTCTGCCTTTCAAACAGCACAGAAATAAGACTGCCTGGGGGAGCCTTGTGTCGACACCTGCAAAAGCCGTTCTCAGTTCGCACCCATGCATGGTGCACACACACAGAGACACATGCACTCGTCAGAGGGAGCAGCACGTGCTGCAGAGACAGTGCCAGAAGCTGATCATTACGCACCGTCACTCACACAGCCCAAACACCAGCTCACGTGCTGATAAAGTATGCTCTTGAACAATTTTGCTCACCAAGACTTCATAGCACAAGTTGAGCCAGGTCCTGGATGACCCTGGCTTGTTCCAGACATCATTACCTGCCTCCTCCTTCCAAGCCCCAGGGAAGTCTGAGCCTGTGGCCTTCACAATTCACCTCCTCAAGCAATATGATGGTTTGGATGCCGCAGGCCCTTGGGAGGCGCCATGGAGGGAACTGCGCTTCTTTGGGGCTCTTTGGCACCAGAAGATCCACAGCTGCTGATGCTGCTCCTCAGGGGAATTCTGGGTACTTGGGTTTATAGCTCTTCTACAGAATCTTTGTTTTTCCTTTCAGTGTTTCAACATGCAACCATGCAACCTCTCAGATACTTCCCCACGGTCATTTAGCAGAAAGAGTTACAGCCAAGACAGGCACTTGGCAGAGGACTTCAGCTACCAGAACTTTATCCGGAGCAGTACAGCCCCACACAGATCCCATGACTCAGACACAATTTATCTACAAGCCGTGCAAGAACAGGCCTTTTAACAGCCTTTCTGGGTAAACACTGGCACTGGCAATGCCCCCAGACACAAGGAGCTAAACCAGGGATTACCTTGGAGTAAACTGAACCAAGAGTAAGCAACACTCAAGTGGAGAGCAAGCAACTCCAGGAGGAGATTTCCTAAGGCAACTTGGCTCATGTTCCTTCCAGCATCACTACAGCATCTGTTCAAGCTGTATCCCTGCAGGCTGGCAGGGCATGGGGGAATACTACCCAGGACATGTCCAAAAGGAGCTCATGTTCCTCCCTGGAGCGGGCACCCTGCGGTGAGCGGAACCACTGGCAGAGTTCTGACCCCTGTGTCTCCCTCAGCCAGCACCCCAGGCAAGGAGTTCCTGCAGCCACAGCAAAGCAGAGCTTATCAGCTTGACCAAGCTAACACTTCAAATGCAGGATGTGACACAACCACCATCTGACAAGTCAGCAACCAGGTTCTTAAAAAAGCACCGTCTGTCTGGCAAGAGAGGCACTGTGCTCTACAGCCACTTATATTCAAGAGAATTAGGGACATGGATAAATGCTGCAGACATCAGTAGTTTATTGGTATGTTTAGTCAAAACACATTCAGAATGTAAACTTAAAGTAAAAATACTTTCCACCTGCAACAGTTAAACTAGAATCTACTAGCATATACTGCTTGACACGATACAGCAATGAAGATGGTAAACCACTGTCTTGTATGCCTAGTAAAGCCAAGATGGTCAGCCGGGTTGGTTGAAATAGAACCGTAATGACAAAATACTCCCACCATCCAAGAATCAGCAACTAACAGTAAAGGTCAGTGAGTCCCTTCCTTTGCTCTAAGAGGTACACTGACTACTGAGAGGGTCGAGAACACCGAGAATCCACAGTGCAGCAGGTGAGTTATCACCGTGTAAACTTCTCCGGACGACATTCCAGCACTTGCCCATGTCATGTACTCAAGGAGCAAGCAAGAAAGTAGGATGGCTCAGGAGTTAATACTCCAGTTTTTGTTGTCGAGGTTATTCCCAATTGCCATCCAAACGAATGAGGTGGCAGCAAAGCACCACAGCACTATAAAAGGGAAAAAAAGAAAGGCTTCATAAAAGACACCGGTAGCAAACTGCTGACTGAGTGCAGCAGTTTGTCCCAGGACTTCAAACCTATAGGGTGGTGGGTGGTGCGTGGTTCAAGTACCACAGACCTCCAGGTAACAGCTGAAAATGTGAGATCTTCAACAGAAAATTGGAATACGGACATGGAAACTGGTAGAAATGTGCCCAAGGAAAAAAAGTGTATGAAAATAGTGCAAGACTTACCACTGAACACAGAAGATCTCATGTCTGGGAGAAAACACAGATGCTGCTTCACTTGGTCTAACGCCTCAGAGAAATACGGGCAACATCTTCCAACTTAAGTGAAACCAGCAGCTGATTGCATAATACAGAACCAGGCTGCTGTGCTGCCCTATGCTTCTGCTTAACATGGCAGTTGGCTGATGGGAGGGAGGTCTTCCACGCCCAGCAGCAGCAGCTTTATGCTTCTGCACCCCCCGCCCTCGGAACGCGCTCCAGAATGTCATCTGGAAGCAGACCTCTGCACTGGAAACCCACCAGTCAGCTGCACGAGAGGGTGTCTCCTTCCAAACTTTTGTTCCAGAGTCACATGAGTGCCAACTTCAGCTGAGAGTTATGTGCAAAACGAGTTAATAAGAAAGTGCAACTTGAAAATGCAAATGCTTAAGAGCTGCTGTTTGGTTCTTGGGAAATTGCAGTATCCTCATTTGATAAGCTCACCCTCACCAAAGATACTCAGTTCTGCCCATTCTGAGCTGGCCAAAAGCATCCACCATTCCTGACTGACTTCTGAAATGTGTGTCCAAGGGAGATGTCAACTCCATTTTCTGTAACTGTTTAAAGAGAAGAGGCAACCTGGACGCTGCTCGATGCCTTCTTCCTCCCTTTCCCCCCTCTGCAAAAAAACAGGCGAACTTGTGAAGTGACAAGCAAGGTGGATGATCATTTCATCAACGTTTACTGATTGAAAGATACTGCAATTGGGGTTTTTTTAATACAATTTTTCCACAATTTCCTTTAAATGCTTTGCAGCCAATCGGCTTTGCAGCACAGTAATTCATACACTATACTGTACAAAATCACCAGCAAGACTGGAATGATGTATTCAGAGAAGGCACCATCATGCTTATTACATTACCAGAGAACTCAAATACAGTCAAGACAAATTTCACTGTACAATGCTTATCGAAGGGGCAAGGGGAAGGAGTGTGTTGAGCAGCCATCCCGGTACTGAAGAGGGGCAGGTAGAAAAATCGGACATGAGCTATCAAACCTGCTGTGTACTCAGGGCTATGACTTTGAAACTCAGGGTTCTGCTTAGTTTACAGCTAAATGGATTCCTGCTGGAATAAACTCATAGTCTTATTAAGGTTTGTGTGTGTACATATGTTGGTCACAGCAAACAGATCAGATGCCCGCATCGTTTCCCAAGCTATTCTGTCTGAGGAAGAGGATGAAGGTCTTTCCCTCCGATGCCTCCTGCAGCTGTCAGTATAAATGAGTCCAGAGTACCCATTAGTGCATTTGGATGAGTGTGTAAACACGAGTTTGTTTGGAGCCAAGTGTTCTAAGAAAGACAAAAAAAAAAAAAAAAAATAAAAAGAGAAAGAAAAAGAAAAATAAAAAGGCAACCCTCACCAATTGCACACATTGCAC
>JANHGB010025481.1:8207-23854 GCA_026283785.1 Coracopsis vasa | reverse complement strand
CGACTTCGGCCAGGGCCGACTTGTCGCTGTCTTCGTTGCCAAAGCTGCCATCTGTGCCCACCGCGTTGAGGAAGTTGAGCACCAGCACCATCGGCACCACAATGCGCCCAGCACAGATTGCACTACTTGTGTTTCCAATAGTAATAGGCAGAAACAGGAACACTTACACAAAATGTGCAGCAGAGGGTTTTGGACTGAAAGGACCTGAATTCTAGTGGGCATGTCCTTTAGTTCACTTTTGTTGCAGAGAGTTAACTGGTCTTTTTTTTCTTTTTTTTTTCTTTTTTCCAGCCCTCAATTCTCCAAGTCTACATTTATAAATTAACAGCATGACTCCTGTTGTGAAACTGGGGAAAGAACGTCCACCTCAATTTAAACTGGAAACCAAAGGATGCTTTCACATCAAAGAAATGACCAGACGGGCTGTGTCACATTCCAAAGCCAAAAAAAAAAATTAACAAGAATGCAAACACGATGGATAATGTACCACTGCCAAGACAGACTGCCCGCAGTGGAGGGCTCAGCGACGCTGTCCAGTGAAGCGGCCTTCCATCTGCCCAGTGCCTCGTCCGGAGCCCAGCTTCTGCGCCATGCCGCCTCTCGGAGGGGGTCCTCTTCCGTCACGGTCTCGCATCATGCCACCACCCACTATTCCACGGGGACCCCCAGGACCTCTATCATTGCGCCGAATATCCCTACGGTCGTCGCCTCCTCGGGTCTCTCGCTCACGAGCAGCTCTTGTTTTTTTCTCTTCTACGTTCAAGCGCACCTCACCCCGGAACATAATAGGCTTATAGGGAAGAGTGGTCAAGGCACACCATTAGTTAGTCCCCATTCCACAGAGGCTGCTTACACAAGGCATATGAAAACACTGTGTTCTCAGCCTACCTTCATTTACATGCAAAAGACACCAGTTTGTTCCCTGCACCACACAACCTTAGCCCCAGTGGTCTACAATAAAGGGAACGGCATTTCTAAATTCATTTGACATGCAAAGAATTAACTGTCTTCCTCCAGTAAGGGCAGGGACATCTTTAGCCTCTTCACCGCCCACTTTAGCCTATTCACCTCAGGGCTAAAGCTGCTGAAGAATTCTTCAACCAAGCCTTGGTTCCACATTCTAGAAATGCACACTGCTGCTTTCTCCTCTCCAGTTCCTCAAGTCACAACCACAAATCACCCTGCTCCTCTTCCTCAGTCCCAGGATGCAGAATTCAGAAATCCATGGGCTGCCCTTCAAAAGGTTACATACTCGACTGTCAGCTTAAAAGGATCTCTAAAAGTAAGTGTTGAGCTTCACATGGTGTCTCTGTGCAAGATCTGATGTCGTTTGAGGAATGCTATTGTAAGCTTCAGATTGCTCCTGACAGAATGACTATGCCAAAACTATGTTTGTCTTACGACTGTCTGAATGCCACAAACGACAGCAAGGCAAACTGTACAGGCCACACCATTTGGGGTTCAGGACACTCAGTCCATCCTTTGGAGGCTACTCAATGCCAATACTTACTTTTGCAACTAAAATTCGCTGGACCGGCTCAGAATCGTCAAATACCACAAAACCAAAATTGGGCAGTTTTCCTCCCACTCCTTTAGTATTGATGCGAAGTTCTACCACATTTCCAAAGCCTGGGAAGACACAAGGGAAAAGCCACAATATCAAAACCCACAGTGCCAGCTCTACCACCCCTCCATTTGTTCTAGACAACACCTGTAGTATCACAGCATGTAGAAGTTCCCAGGCTGGCCATAAGTGAACATTACATGGCTTCTCAGCACAGTTTTTCTGCTTAGTCTCTGCAGCTGAAATTGCTACTTACTCATGAAGAACTCCTTCAGTTCACTCTCATCAATATCATGTGGCAAGTTCCCAACAAAGAGCTGGTGGCTGTCTGGATAGCGAATGATCCGACGATTATCCGATTCGTTCTGTTCCATGTCCCCTCTCCCTAAAGTCAACAGGAAGAAGAAGAAGGTAGAGCCACCGGGGTTGTAAGATGTGCGTAGATTCAGACAAGCACATCTATGAACAGCACCAAGCACGTTTGCTCAAACAATTCTGCACCTTCAGCTCTTGAGCTTATCCTCCTCTTTGCACAGTTTGTAATAATACCACAAGGCATTTGTTTCCTTTCATCTGGTTTCCCTGGTTAGGTTCAATAAAACTCATGTTAACTCAAACACGGGGTACACTGGCCAAGTTTGTGTAAGCGGTTCTTGTTACATCTTAAATTGTTATACTGTAGAGGGGCTCACTACCTATTGGAATGTACTTCGTAAAAGATCTGGATTTAAGTCACCTCTTCATCAATTCCTTAGCACAGTAAGTTTCCTTACTTTGTCACTCATGTTAAAAACAGTGTTTGCCAGTCACCTCTTCTGGCTTTCATCTTCCACCATGTTGTCCCAAACACAAGTGAGGGTCCCTCATGTTCTCTCCAGCTCAACCGAAGTATGAGTCTTCTTTCCAACATGCAAGATAAAATCTTTCCCAGTATCTCCCTATTAAATTATGACCTGCCTTGCAGTGTGAGAGCAGAACACTGTTACTCCTTTTGCACCTGTAGTGGTACAATGTAGGTATATACCCCTTTCTCTCCTCAGTTTCCCCTACAGGCCCATTTACAGCAAGCTTACTAGCTTCTGTGAAAGGTTTCTTTCAGCAGATAAAACAGCTCCCTGACTGCCTTTGAAAACAAGGTCGTAGGGCTGAAGTTCTACCACTTGGTCTCCTGAGATTTCAGCTTTTTCTCCCCTGCTTCTGCTACTCCCCAGACCAGAATTAAAAGACTCAGGCTCTGCAACACATTTTCTATACGACTTGCACCACATCCAAGAGTAGTAGAAATGCAGATTTGTAACTTGATTTAGTCCGAAGTTGCAGCTTTTGCTCCCTGCTGCAGATGATGTTAAAAAACCATGAAACATTGATCTGTAACAGATGTCACAGTTCTTTCTTGGTGCCTTTAATCTTTTCAGTTTCAGTGCTGTCCCCGACTGAAGACACACTTGGCACTGACTCAAGCCAAAAGCACTTGTAAGCCCAATCTGTACCACAGTTTGGTATGCACTTACCGAACACCTTCACTAGAACCAGTTTTAGCTAGAGCTGGAAGAGACACAGTCACTGAGACTTAACCACTTCAAGCTGGCAGAGCCACGTCAGGATAATCGCAGATGCTATCCCTTCCCTTAGAACTTGGGATGGATTTTCATACTTAGAGAAGACTATGAACTCATCGATGTTCTGCAACTCTGGGCCTTTGGCTGGACAGCTTTTGCCCAGAGTTTGTCAAGCAACCAGGCTAGACTGATAAACACAACTCAGAAGGCTTCCAATTCTCAACACCACTGCTGATGACTGTCAGGGAACCTGCACATTTTCTAGCCAGAACCTCCTACAGATTTCGATACTCCGTATGAGTAAGAAAATGCAGAGAGCTGGCTGCTCACAAACTAAGGCAAACACAAGGCAGCCAAGCTGAGAATGGCATTTTAGACAATTAAAAAAGACGGAAAAATATGTATAAAATTACTAACTGACTGAGGTTGACACAATGGGAAGATTTGCTTCCAAAACAAAGAATGACAGGAGATGTTTAAGAGCTCTCACTTGCAAGGTTCAGCAAAACTAGAGGACATGGAAAAAGACATCAGATTTCCATGCCAGCTTTTCAGAACTACACCAAGCTGCATGAAAAATGCTTAAGCAGAGAAGCGAACGGCCTGACTAACGAAAAACAAAGCAGAAGATTGGAAATTATGCCTGATCTTTGCAACAGCTCATCACCAGCCGGGACTCCAAATCATACTGCCCCATTTCTAGTTGAAGGCAGAAGGAACAGACAGTTCATTATCAACCAAATATGACACAGGTACATACAAGACCCATCAAGGAGGTACCTGTCCTTGTAAGTAACTAGTATACCTCTCCTTGTAAGTAACTAGTCCCAGGCAGACACAGAAGCTGGTCTACATTACCTGGTCGAGGTCCTCGGGGCGGAAAACCGGGTCTTTCCCTGGGACGCTGTTCACGGGCACGAGGAGGCTGAGACTGCGCTTCAGGTTTAGTTTCAACTCTTGGCTAAAACAGGAGAAAAACATGCGCTATTAAACACCAGCCCAATAAAAACCTCCAAAACTCACCAAAACAAGCTCCCTCCTCCCCCAACACAAGACACATAAGTGGCATGCACAAAATTAACTCCAGAAGATATACACTCGTGTCAGTGTGTTTGGGAATACATTTTTTTCCACCTCTATAAATTCCTCTGTACCAATCCAGGACTGCAGTGTTGAGTTATCGCTGCTAAAAGGTGCAAAGCAAACATCCCTTCATCAGAGTGGCTGCCCAGAACATGGCTGAGGTGAATTGTCCATGTTTGACCAGGCACTGAGACCACAACACTTTGTTATTCAGGAACTCCTCAGCATGACTAAAAACCCCACATAGCTGAAATAAAATTCCTCATGCCAAGCTCAAACTTCATAGATTAGAAGGTAGTCTGAGATGAACACAAAGAGATGGGCAAATGACATTTTGAGTGAGTCTGAGTCCCTCGGGGATTCTTTTCCTCGAGTGCAGAACAACTGTAAGGAAAACACCAAAAAAGAAAGAGAACAAACCAAAAGCCCTCAGAGCATAGTAAGTATTTCTGACACAATAAAGCCATCTGAAACAGCAATTTCTTCAGGCTACTTGCTGAGAATATTCCTCAACTTCCCTGATGTCAAGGACATGATGCTTAAAGTACACTTTTCATGTTCTCAGGAACTAGAACACCTATTCCATTTTCTGCAAGCAAAAAAAATGCTTTTAAAGATAATTTGAGAAAAAGGCACAGAACAGTGTAGCCTGTTCGTTACTAAAGCAACTTCCAACATTTTTTGAATTCCATTTTCTGTACAGCAGTCCAGCAGCTGCTGCTGTGCTGGGTTCTTATCTTAGAAAAATAAAATGATCCTTAGGAGCACAAAGAAGAACACTAGCCTCCAAGGAAGATTAAACACAAGGACAATGGCTATAGGCCCAGACTGCTGTGGAGAAGTAGTTGATGTTAAACATCTCCCTTATTTTCATTTAAGAACTCAAGACAACTGATGGTTCCAGCCAGAGTACCTCACAGGGGTAAAAAGACTGTATTTTACATGAAACGTGCAGGTATTATGCACGCAATAAATGTTTCAGCCCTTCTATCACTCATGTTCTACTCAGCTTGTCCTTCCACCATTTCTAGGATCATTTTTTCAACTCCAAGAATAAGGTAGAAAAATCCGCCTTGCTGTTAAATCTCTTTTCACTGTGCCTCATCACAGATCACTGGAGCTCCCCTGCCATCTTTTACTCACAGATCTTTTCTCTAATTGCAACTCTCATTTCACAGACAGTACACAAAGTGGACTTAGAGGCACAGAGTAAGGATTTCAACAGACACTAAAGGAGCCAAGTATGCCAAAAACATCAGCGTAACAGGGCTTTGGGAACAATTAAACAAAAGGTGACACTGTCTCTCCTCTTCAGGAGTTCACATGGGGAGGGAAAAGGACCTTTTTCTGCTACTGCAATGCTACTGGCAATGGCAGCAAAACCAGCCACAAGTCAGCCTTTACTCACCAACTTTGGAACTGAATACCTCCCGAAACAGAGGATGGGACAGAAAGAGAAAGAGAAGAGGTGCCTTCAAAGGCTGGTACAATTCCACTTTTGAAATCTCACAAGGCTTAAAATCTTCTCTAGAGATGCCTGCCACAATCAAAACACATGCCAAGAAACAACTAGCCAAGCAAATAGCAAGAAACCACACTTTACATGAAAACACAAGAGAAAACCCCACATCATCTTGCCGTAATTCCAGTAGCTAGGTCAGATGCATATCTCAGATAGCCTCCACACTGTTCCTGAGGTAAATGTGGATCACACAACTTACTAAAGACACTCGTCAATCACTTCCACAAAAGCACTACAAGGTATGGAAGAGTCTATCCAGAGTCCAAGCAGATCTAAGGTGGTAAGAGAATGCTACAAATAGCTCTTTGTTTTCCTGAATGCACCACTTCTGAGAGAACGGACCAGCGTTGGGGCTGCCTACCTCTGTCCCTATGGCACCCCTAGACAGCTGAAGTGTTCATGCAAATGGCAGGTCAGAAGATCTGAAGATGTTATAAAGAGAAGGCCTGATTTATCAGTGTAGGCAGGGTGACTTCTCATCACCCAGAAGAAGAAAAATAGCAAGAAATGCTAACCTGTTTAACTCCACAGCTGTCCATCAACAGGAACTGACCTGGTTTATATTCAAAAGAGTATATGTGCAGTCCTTGGAGGGGTTCTGAGTTAATACTACAGAAGCTACATTTTTAACTTGCTAAAAGATGGGGGGAAAGCTGGAGTGATGCAGAGAAGGACAGTTAGCAGCTGCATCACTAGTTACAGCTGCAACATCACTAGATGATACTAGAACAGCATTCCAAAGGAGTCACCCACTCACCAGTGCAATCTACTGTCCTCATTTACCTGCAGAGTATCTGGCATTAAGGGATTCAAGACAACAGGAAAAAGCTGCTACTGATCTCTAACTCCTGGCAGAAATTGTTCAGGTGCCTTTTCTACCTGCTTTCTATGTACTATGTCTGAGAAGTGTGCAAGAAAAGGAGCCAAGAACTAACTGATTCTGTCTCCAGAAGAGCTGCGAGTTAAAATTTGTGCCATTTCAGTATTGTTCAGAAACTTCCCCACACAATTTCTTAATTCATAAAGTCACAACACAAGTAATCTAAAAGGCAGAAAGCATCACTAGCTGCAGAGGCAATGCAAAAGAGGTTAAAGGGAAATTTAAAAGCTATATTCTGCTCTCTCGTACAGAAAATATGAAATTACTTTTGCAATCATATTACAAAAATCCACCATCCCTACAGCAAATAAGTCAAAACTAATCTGGGGTTTGCATAAGGAAGATCTATTCTGTTCTAGAAAAAACTTTTTTTTATGGCTCAAATACCACCTAAAATGCTCAAAGCCCTGGTGAAACTGGTAAAGACAGACAGGCTTCCTAACTCATTACACAGCCATTACCTCATTCCCATGACAGCCCCTCAGATCAGAAGCAACACCATACAAGGTGTTGTTTTTCTGTGTTGTTTTCTTTTTCAACATGCATTTGGCTGAAGGGCAATCCTGGACAGGTTCCTCTTTGTCAGTAAGTAAGTTGAGAAGAAACCAGTGCAAAATCAACAGCTGCAATAATCCAGCTGCTTCACTGAAAACTGCAGTCCTTTAAAAAGGTTGGACATGAGCTACTACAACATAGAGTACTTTGGTACACAGCATCAATAGAAGAGGTTAAAGCACACATTTTCAGGGGGTTTATATAGAGGGAGAAAGCTGAATTGAGAGTCTCAGACTGTCTCACACTGGCTTGGCATGTGCAGGACATGAGCTATAACCCGGACAAACTTTCCTTCCTCTTTCCCCTTCTCACCCAGTCAACCTAGGAATGGGAAGATGGCATTGTCCTGTCAAGGAAATGTGAATCCTTCCATTCCTCACACAGTCATAAGTTGGTACAGGGTTCTGTGACAAGTTAATTATGGATGGATAATGAAATCCAGCATATTTCCGTAGATGTTAGCCTTACAAGGCAATCTTGCACCTTCTCAGAAACAGTGCTATCCCTTTTAACGCAGGGGCACCTCAGCCAATGAAATACCCCTTTCAAGCACGTATTAGAAAACAGCCATTTTGTGGCAAGTTTTTTGTTTAGTTTTGTTTTCCCCTTGTAAACCAAACCATATCCCATTAAGATAGGTCACAAAAATGTCAGTAGCTATTTCCTGGCTCTATATGAACAGATTTTAAGGTCACCATCACCCAAGTTACACCTGTTATGTGTATGTGCCTTTGCTTATGACAAGAAGGTGAGTGCATTAACATTAAAGACACAATTAAGTTGTGCAATTTAAGTCAAACAAATTGATCTGTTCATTTACACAACTGGAGCAGTTTGCAGAAGTAATGAGACAATCCAAGGTGTTCACAGATGGGTTACCTGTGAGACTGGTGCTTTAACATGGGGTGGAATTCCAGAGGAAGAAACAGTACCACTAGGAGGCAGGTTTTTACTGGTCACTGAAGCCCAAGAGAAAGCCTGCAGGAAATGCAACAAACCTAGGCTACTAATCATGGCAAACCACTGACATTCCTACAGGGAAACTCATCTGCTGAAATCACACTTTTGGTTCATATCTGACTGTTAAATAATTTTTGTGCAAGCATTACAACAAAGAACAGAGAAGGATTTGCAGTTCTAGTTGTCTGTGGACTCCAGCGGCGTGGAGCAAGTGTGTACCATGCCCACTATTGATATGTGAGCTAGCCCAGTTCCCTCAGCATCCCCAGATCACTGCTTTCCACGATATAACCAAACCTAGGACTGAAAACCCTGCAGTGTTCAGTGTCTTCTGCACAGAGTAAGAAAGTGGATACCAGAACTTAAAAGTAAAAACAGAAAAGAGAAAAAGGATTGGGAAAAAAATAAACATGGGAGCTACAAATGGACCTCTGTCCAGCTTTCACTGGTTCCTCCCATCTCTTTCAAACAACCGTAGGTGTCACCATATCAGGTAACGCACACAGTGGTTTTTAAGATTAGGCATCCTATCTGAAGGAGACAGTCAGTGCCCCCATACTGATTGCGGACCATATTGCCAGCAGTTTGGCAAGTGTCAATGCATTACATTTTTTTTTTTCAAGGAAGAGCAGTGGTTCCCATTGTAAGCGACTTTTCTTGATGGTAGTTTGAGGTGTTTTCCTAGCGTATGTTAACTCCACATTTAAAAAGGTTTACATGTGCATAAACCACAACACATACACTTTACAAGCAGAGCATTAAATTTACAATAGGTGATTTGAGCAGAACTCAAAACCATTATTTCCTTTTTTTACTGAAACCTGGCATCTTTACAAGTTCAAGGTTCAAGTCTAGCTGTTCATACAGCGTAACACTGAACAAGGCAGTGGTTTGGCCACTCAAAAAGGCTAAGGTCAAACCCAAATCTTTTGGTTTACCATCTGCACCTAGAAGCACAGATACAACTTTGAACTAACCTTTGGTGGCTCTTGTGGGAGTGAAACAGGTTCTACTGGAGGTGGAGACGGAGACTTCTCTTCTAGCTCCTCAAGGGTCTTTTCTTCTACTTCAGCTTTCAGCTCCTCAGTTTTCGTTTCAGATTCCAATTCTGGCTCAGGTTCATGAGAGGATTCTTCTAGCGCCTCCTCTATCCCATTGCTACAATAATCAAGTGCATGTTATGCAGCTTATCACTTGCTTTGTATTTTATGACCTTTTATAAGCTATGCTATGGTAATGGCTGGTATCAGAAAGATCATTCAACTTCCAGGTGCTATCATATGTACCTACATGTACAATACTATGAGAAGTTAAGCTGTACCATGCAGTTGCATACAAAGCCAGTTCTTACTCCTGATGAAACAAAGACATGGTTTACAATTCTCTGCAGAGAATCTGAAAATCACACAGACATGTAAAACCCATAAGCAACAGGAAAGGAATAGGAATAAAGGAATGCTCCTAAAGGAATAGGAGCACAGTAAGAGACCAATGGAAGATTAAGCTACATGCATAAATGAAGTCAATTTTTGAACTAAACACACAGGTTATTTACAAAACTGCCATACAAGTTCCTTGCCAAAGGAGTTGTGAGTCTTGTTTACTGAAATTCACACACAACTTCTTCTCTACTCTGAGTGAAATGTAAGGGAACTGAAGTTCTTCAGTCCTCTCTTCAGGCACCCCAAAAGCTTACAAAATTTCAGACACTTCTGCCTATGTAGCTCCTGCCACAGGTGACTATCTAATGAATGTTGCCTTTAGGACTTCATTCTGATTGGCACAGTGACCCAAAAACAAGACTTGACTTTATGCTTTTAGGTATCTAAAACTTCCTGCATTATCTGACAGATAATATCTGACAGAATTCCTGCAGACACCCCTCATCCATAAGATTTCTCATCAGAAGCATTGTGTGAACAGCATTTAGAGTTGTCAGTCATGCACTTAACAGACGTCATCTAGTTATGTAGTAAATACATTTTTATTTCTCAAAAAGTAGATCTTCCTCTCAGTTCCAAGTGGTACCCAAATTTGAGAAGGTATAATTAACCACTCTTTTGTTAACCCATCTGTTCACATAAATTACACTGTATAACCTCACTGATATAAATTTATGTAACAAATTAACAAAGACTTCATTAAGGGTTGCTACCTTTTCACCTCGTATTTGAAACTAGAAGTGAAAATAACAAGCATAAGAGCATCCTTCACTTCCTCTCTCCATTCAAGACGCAATGTTTCAAAATAATACAACACAGACCAGTATCAAGTGTAGAAGTTTCCTAAACTACCTATTAAATCACATCCAGAATCCAAAACCAAAGCAATTCTGCTGTTTTCATTAAAAAAAAGTAACTTCATACAATAAAATGGACTTACGTTACAGCATGGTTTTCATAGTAAGTACTGCTCGTGTTCTCTTGCACAGGTTCAGGTGATGGTTGTCTTTCCTCCTGCTCCTCTTCCACCTCTTCCTCCGACTCTGACACAAAAAGAAAAACTTCTTTAAAAATATCTTCAAGTGCACACAAACCACACTAAAAATAAAAGCATATTAGAGTAGTAGGGATCAAAATAAAGCTTCATCAACAAAAATAAGGCAAAAATAGCTGCAAGGAAAGCTAAAAGACACTTCCACTCATTCAACAGGCTTTGTTTCTTACTATTTTCCAAAAAAAGAGAAACTAGAGACATACTGCTGATAGGAAGGTCTGGGAGGAATGCTCATGGGTTAGATGCTTTCCATATGGTAGCAGTAAACAGGAAAGACTGCACTATTAGCTCACAAAAATCTCAGTACATCAGACTGAGAAGATTAACTTCAAATACAAGTGCCTAGATGCTTTGTTCCCAGAACCATGATGAAAAAAACCCAGAAATTATCCAGTGAACACATGTACATACATACTTAGATTTGCTTTGTCTCAGTCAACAGAGGGGAAAAGACACCCAGGTCGAGTTCAGCCCCCAAAAAGAAATGAATTACTGAATGTGATGATGACATGAGAGTGAACTACATGTCATATTTGAAAAGCCAATTTGACTTCTTCTTCAAATTACTTCATCTAAAAATTGAACTGATCCAAGAAATCAAGTCTACCTGACAAAATCAGTGGCAGCAGAAGTAATATTGCTCATTATTTCCATTTTTTGCCAAGCACCATCCACCAGAGCTGAGCCAGTTCAGCCCTTCGAGGAGTAAGGTACTACTGCACAACCTTCCTTTCATGGAACGTTTGGACCAGCAAGTAGTTTCAGCACCACAACCTATACTCCACCTCCCAGATTATTCCCATACATCAGAAAGACGCACAGCTCACATCTTTCCACCTCCTCTATACACTTCTGAAAGCTCTGCTAGAAGAACAAGAACGAGCTACACATACAGTTCTCACCTTCGTCAAGTTCTCCTTCTGAATCCCCAAATACTTCATCTTCATATCTGAAGATATCATTATGGACATAGAACTTGTTTGGAACAGAGCCCTGTAAAAGAGCAACATGCTTTTTTTTTTTTTGCATATACAGTATATTGGGCGTCAACAACAAAGATGGGTTAGAGAGAGAAGCTCTGTGTGGTACACACCAACAATCTGACATAGGACTGTTTCACTAAAGCTATTTTCCAAAGAGTACCACTTCTCTACAATTGAACAGTAACTTCTGCCCAATTGAAAGAGGAAGTTTCAAGCAGCAAGAACCTCCCAATTTTGCTAAATCACAGTAATCATAGATTCTAAATAAATCTAAAGTCCCTCAGTTTCATTAAGAAATTTGAATTTTTCCTATTACAAGAACAGAATGAATCTTCAGGGGGTGACTGTACACTTATAGCATTGCACAGGGTAACAACAAAGAAATTGAACAAGACTGAAATATTAATCACTAACCACACCGTAGTTTGTGAGGCAAGGGGGGAAAAGAGTAGAAAGAACACAAAACGCCCTTTACCCTTACTCTGCTCTCACTAAGAGCTCAATCCCAGCAGTAGCTTGTGCAGCGTCAACCCACACTCACATTTGCCAACAGACTTGAACAAAGTACAGAACTACACTAGAGACTTGATCTGCAGAGATGAACAGTATGTTTTATTGATCTGTGCCAAAGCAGCTCCCAAATGCAAGCTCCGATTTGCTTTGTATTACTGCTCCAATACTTCAAGTCTAAGAAAATAAAAAAGCTCAGGAGGGATCCAACAAACTTGTTTCTCTGCACTGTGACACATTTAATGATAGCCTCCAGGCCAACAGATATGTTTTTGCCCCACTATGATAAACTGTAGCTACAGGTCAGGTTTCCATCATCACTATATGGAAGAAAACACAATCTTACAAATACTTACTTCTGGAGCAAGCACAAAAGTCTGCATGAACTTCCTCATGGGCTGCCCATTGTTCGACAGCTCTCCCATGACTTGTACAACCACTCCATCACTCAGAGTAGCATGAGCATCCACATGACGGATCTTGGTGTGGCATTCGCTGAACTGTAATGACATCACCTTCTTGTGGATCTCCTAGAAATAAAGAGCTACAGTTTAGCCACACTTGGTTTTGTACAGAGCTTTAGACCTTTTCAATACCCAAGTCTGAACTAACATAAAAACGCACCCCACTGGGAAGTACAGGAACCAAGAACTGTCTTGGTTCCTGAGAACAGTCTACCTGAGCTCATCTAACTTTTAGTCTGAAGTTGAGGCACTGGCACAGGTTGCCCAAAGAAGTGGTGAAAGCTCCTTTCCTGGCAGTGTTCAAGGCTAGGTTGGACAGAGCCTTGGGCGACATGGTCTACTGTGAGGCATCCCTGACCATGGCAGGAGGTTGGAACTAGATGATCTTAAGGTCCTTTCCAATGCAAATCTTTCTATGATTTTACGATTCAAGCACTTTGCAGTAGTGTACAACTTCCTATCCCATTTTTCCAGCCATGTTAGAACATGTGACCTATTTTAAGGCTTTCATTTTTTTAAAGGGCCTGTGAGAGGACACCATTTACACTGTTATTAAAAAAACTCCCACACTACCCTCCAAACAAAAAAACCCCAACCATCTACACATCCACAAAGCACCCTAATGTCATAGGAGGGGGTAACATCCGCACCACCAAGATTTTTGTGGTGCCAAATCAGGCTCTACCGATGAAAGGAGTAGAAACCAAAACGTGCCCTAAGCTAAGAGCCACCTTGCTCAAAGATGTGGCTACCATGTGAGCAGGTGCCTTTAGGTGACAGCATTATTCTGATAAAGAGCTACAACCAAAGTGAAAACTTGTGTTTCCTTACTTACTTCTTCATTTCTTCAAAAGTTACCTTCTACTGTAACAAAACTCCACTTAAGGAAGAATTTGGTAACATATAGAATTCCATTTAACTCACAAAGTCCCCTTCCCAAGTCTAACTGAAATAAGATGCGTCAATAGGACAAGTCTAACAGGTCCTCTTGATTTTGCTTCCTATCCTAAAGATACTTTCTGTAGTCCACATGCAAAGCTGATGAATCAAACACAACCTACAGGAAAAGCAGCAACAATCAAACAGAAAAAAAAAATTATTCAAGCCAACAAATTTCTATCTGCCTTTGCATATGGGACAGTGTCACAATATGGTATTTACCAGATAAGAAAGTCAAAGTAATTGGTAAAGAATAAGACTGATTTATACAAGTAAGTTCTGAACATGGATGAGGACTACAGGATTGATTTTGATACGCACAGCTTGACCATACACTGCTTCTTGCGGTTTCCCACTGGCATCCAGTCCTCCATGGACGTAAGAAGAATTCCTGCCATAAAACCTGCAAACAAAGAGATGCAAAGGTCATAGCAGTGAAAAAATAGAACCAAGATCCAAAAAATATTTTAGACAAAAGCTATAGAGCTCAATGCATCAGGAGTTCTAGCATAAACAGGAATCCAAGGTACATTTTCCACTTCCAAGGCTCCAAGGAAACAGGAACAAACAAGCTTAATATTCAGTATTCCAGTTTGCCCAAGATACGTAGCAAGCTCCTAAACTGACCTCAACCTTTCACTTGGTCAGTACTAAGATATAAACTTAAATACTAGCACTTCCTCTTTTACCATTTCTTTGTTTATCCTACTAAACCTAGAAATTCTTTCCAGTTCTACTTTCCTGAAAATACCAACTGCAGATTTTAACTCCTGTAGCTATGTCCAGAAAAAAGTCCAAGAAATATTAGATTGTTACACCAACTGCACAACCAAGTTTTTGAGCAGGGTCCAGCACTTCCTAACAGCAAGGAAAAGCAGAAGTCAGCTGAAAGAGTCCATAAGCAGACAGGAAAACCTCTTTTCAGTCTCTAATTACCAAAGCAAGCTCCCTCACAGTCAGCATAGCTTATTAATTGCTTTCACAGGGGGACCAAGAGTTTTAACTTGCTTTTAAAAACTGTTCAAACTCTTTGGTAGACAGAGAACCTCACGAGTGGGAACTGCAGATCAGGAAAGGAGTAAATGTGAAGTCTGCAGTTATATGTAATTATAGATTTTCAGTTAAGGAGCCAGTAAAGCCATCTAAATTCACCTAAAGTGCAAAAGGCATGCAAACTACACTGCGTAACACCCATTTGAGAGCAAACTGATCTCTGCTTACCCATAACCCCTGGATAAGCTTTAGAATAATGACCAATAATGGATACGCCATTATAATAACAATATAAATGAAATAAATAAATACATAAAATAAATAAAAATAATGGATAGCCAGTGCTCTTTCTCAAGCTTTCAGTAAGATAAACCAGTAACTTGCTGTCCAAACCTTCAAGGACGAGCACCATCAAGCACCAGGAAGCCATGTGTCTTGGTTTCGGCTGGGACAGAGTTAAAATTCCGTGAAAAGCAAATCTTTCTGTGGCAGTAAGCAAGCTGCTGTAGAGACTAACATCAAGAGAAAGAGGGAAGACTAGATGTCCTCTCAGAGTACATAACTCAAACAAGGTGGAGCCAAAGAACCAAAAGGCAAACGTCTTCCGTATTTGAGTCTGACTATTAAAAATTAGCTACTGCTGCAGCCCCAAAGAGGGACAGCAGTGACAGAGGCTGAAACTGGCTAGAAGACATTTCACACAAGCAGCTCAAGACTCTGCTCTGATTCAACCAAACTAGATCAGAACCTCTAGGACACTTCTTTGCAGACGTATTTAAGAGAAATCTGTAAAAAAGTCTGTAACATTTTTGGAGCCCTTAATGAAAACAGAATTCCTGCAAAAAGGTAACCTCTACGGACAATTCCCCATTCCCACTCAATGTACCACACACAGAGCATAATTTGGAATGCTGCATTTCAGAGTTGTTGAAGTAAAGCTTGAGATTTAAAAAGGTGGGAGTAATACCCAGTACCTCCTATAAAGCACCAAAGTTGTTTTCAACAGGCCAAATGTCTCCCAGACACCAATTTTCCTCACACGTACACTTCTGCCAATTTCCTATCACCCCTATCTGGAAACACCAGTCCACATCCGAAATGCGCCAGGAACACCAGCTCCATAATGTTCCCACTGCATG
>JANHGB010025480.1:11213-25257 GCA_026283785.1 Coracopsis vasa | reverse complement strand
CTGGACATTGAGCCATTGACCACAACTCTTTGCATGCGGCCATCCAGCCAGTTCTTTATCCACTGAGTGGTCCACCTGTCAAATTGATGTCTCTCCAAGTTAGAGACAAGGATGTTGTGTGGGACAGTGTCGAACGCTTTGCACAAGTCCAGGTAGATGGTCTCCAAAGATTTGCTGTCACACCATAGTGACTGCATGTTCAGAGGCATGCCGCACTGTCTCAGGGTTTCTTTTCTTATGACTAGATCCTATTTCTCCTCTGTCTTTGGACATTGATAGCCAGCTGACAATGTCTTGCCATGCAGTAGAAGTACACCCAGTCTCTCCATGCTGCCCACCCAAGGGCAAATTTGTATGGACGCGACGAAGGGAAGAAGATGTATCTTGCATGTTGCTTATCATAACAGGTTACATTGACATGACAGAATATATCAGAAGACTGCTCAGCTGAGCAGGCTGCTATTGCCACTGCAGACAAGATACTGAGTTAAGAGGCTGTGAAGTGCAAGCATTTTTACCCTTCAGATTTTGGTTAGTGAATGTAGTTAGTTCTGTGAATGTTAAGGAGGGGACAGCAACTTCTGAGGGTAATGCAACAACTTAGAACAGCCTTACAGTTGACATATAGCTACCATACATGTCATTGAAACTGCCTGCGATATTTTTTTCAGAAGTGCAGACAATCTTCCCGTGTCTCCTTCACTGGCAGCACGAGGCATCACACCTGTAGAAATGCTTAAAATGAAAACAAACTCTCATCTACACACACTTTCTAATAGCATAAAAATATAAATCATCATATATAAAACCAAACAATGTCACAAATCTGTTTCCAGCCATGAGTTGTTTTCAGTAGTGCTTACCAGCAGCCAATGTTGAGTTACAGTATTTTCTTTCTATTTAAAGAACTAAATGGGGAGCTTTTTCCAAATCCCAAGTCAACTTTTTAAAATAGAAAGTAACATACAAGAGCTTGCAAATCTGCTTGTAATCAGGACTCCTGAAAGTTACATCTGGTTGACAGATTTAGAGCACCACAAGTGTAGAAAAAAGAAGGGTAGAAGAATAGCAACAACAGCAGCAAGAACTCGGCAGGGATAAACAGAACAGCAGCAGTAGAAATTAAAGGAAGCATCTAGAAAACAGAAAATATGGATAACAATGGATAAAAAATATTTTATGCAAGCAATCAATAGCCTGGGATATTGAAAGAAGTGCTAACACACTGTCAAATAATGTCTGCCTGCCTGCCTAAAATGATTAAGAAATGTATAAAAAAAAAATTTTGGTTTAAAAATACAAATACTGTTAAGTGATTCTGAAGACCCTATAAAGATATCGAATTGATGACTTAAATGCATTAAAAGTGGGTAGACATGAACTGGTAGTTACAGTTACCTAGCAATATAAGACCTTTAGACAACATATATTTCTTCATGAGACTGAATATGTGCAGATCGTTCACACTTTGCCCTTTAATAAATACAAGACTGTAGAGTCATTAGTTTACTGTGTTTTACTCCTAATGCATAGAAGACTTGCAAAGCTGTGGGGAGTTTTGTGAAGCCAAGCTTTGTCAACTGTCATCCTTTTGAGTTTAGGAATTCTCAAGTTCCAACCTTGAGCAAATAGTGTTGTTAACTTTGGGAAAGCAACATTGTCAGCTTGTAACAATAGCACAATATCTTTAGCTTAACACTGAAAAAATTCTTTTTATGAGCATGGTATATGAAAAACCCCTGCAGAAATCCGTAACCCACAATTCTTCTAAATAAGAGGTCATCAGAAATTCCACCTCGAAATGTTTCTAAAAGATTTTTCAAACAAAAAGATAAAATGAACAGTGCCAAGTCACCTACCCAAGAATCCTAAGCTAATGGAAGAGTGGACTATGTCAACTGCCATGCACAATCTTAGTTTGAAACAATTTATTAACTAAGTAATGGTGAAAACATTTTTTTTTTTTTTGAAAAAGCATCTTATGTATATTGAAGGAACTACAGACCAGGAACTCCAGCATCTGTATTGTGCAGTTCAGCCAGAACTATTATAAAAAATAGAGTGAACAGGCATATTAATAAATAACATGGACTAGGAAGGAGCTACAACTACTTCTATAAAGAGAAATAACTCTTCACAAATCAATGCAAGTCCTTTAAATAAAACACAAGAGAATGAATAAGACGCACCCTGATGATACAGATTATTTGGATTTCCAGAAGGCATTTGACAAGATCCCTTACCAAGGGCTCTTAGAAAAACTGAGAAGCCAGAAGATTAAAAACAAGATTCTTGCATGTATAAATAATTGGCTAAAATATTGGAAACAGAGATTAGGACTCCATTCTCAGTGTAGAAAGAGGATCCCTGTGGAGATCTACAGTGATGTTTTTGGTTCTTGTACTGATCAATGTACTTCTAAATAACTGAAAGGAAGAGAGGGTGAATATAAAGTGTCAACATTTCCGTAAGATATTAAGCTATTTTAGGCAGCAAAAAAAAGAGCATACTGTGAGGAAGTGCAGATAATGCTACTGGAATTCAGATACTGCAGACACTTCTTAGTCTTAATCTGGAACCACATTGTACCTTCAGGGCCTGGGCAATAAAATGGTAGATGAAATCCACTGAAGGTAAATATATAGGTAAAGATGTATATGGAAAAGTGATAACTTTTATTTCAGATATATCCTCACAAACTCTAAGCCAGCCTTTACCATTTAAGAGTGAGGTTTTCCAGTTACAGCAATGAAGAAACTCTTGAATCTTTAATGCTGACCTCAAGTAAGTACTGGGGAAATTTTGGAACACTAGGAAAAGCTAGTGTGACAATTTTTCAAGAGGGCAAACAGGATGAATAAGTAAAAGCCAGTTATCCTGTTATGCAGGATTTATGGAAAGATAGTAATAATCCATGATTTAATCCAAAATGGCTCATGTACAAATTAACTCTATATGATTTGTTGCCAAAGTGACAAAATTAATAAAGGTAAATAATGTGAT
Source organism: Coracopsis vasa (assembly GCA_026283785.1). NCBI lineage: Eukaryota > Metazoa > Chordata > Aves > Psittaciformes > Psittacidae > Coracopsis > Coracopsis vasa. Next base: position 22,254 of record JANHGB010025480.1, on the reverse strand, counting down.
TTACTCAGACTTCCATAGACTTCATTGTGTTTTATGTGAAACTGATAAAAATTGGAGTATAAAAATCATAACATACAATATAGAAATTAATGCCTGATTGAGTGAAAGTTCTGAAATGACTGCAGACAAGGAATAATCGTCACAGAATTTAGAGTTCACCTTATTCTTGCAATGTGATGATAACCTATGCAGACTAGTTTAGAAAACCCAGGTCAGTTAATCAGTGTTCTTCAAACAAGAATATAACAAACAATAAATGCATTTGTACCACAGAGCAGACAATTGAATTTGTGGTGGATTTACTGACTAAAAGAACACCTCAAAAAAACTTGCTGTAGATGAAAAAGGAAAGGAAGTTGCGACTTAAAGGTATCTTTACAGTATCACAGATATTTCCACCTGATGCTTTCTAAAGCTTAATATAAAAATGCAGACAATCTAAGAAACCTCTTGCAAAGCCAGCACCTCTAATTAAGACTACTTAATACAGAAAACTTGCATTGGAATTGCAATTTCAAAAACATGAAATTACCTACAACCAAAAAGCTCTAAATTATACTCAGGTCTGGTTAATTTCCACACATACAAGAAACAGGAAAAAAAAATAAAAGGTAGAAACCTATAAATTCATTAAAGACTAACCTGGAAATCATGAACTCAATCACTCAGGCTAATGTCATATTGAAAATGTTATCTATTATTTCCTATCACATAAATATTTACCATTGAATCTTTAATTGCCTTCTTTTGACACTTTTTTTTTTGGTTATATGCAGCTCTATGGATTTTAATTATTAAAAGAAGCAATTTGATATATTGACAACCAAGAGTTTTGTCCACAGCCGGGTTACATTAGATTTGATTTATTATTATCAGCCTCAAAGTAAAAGAAGGGATGGGTGTGGAGCTAGAGGTGTATTTTCTCTTTTCTTCAGAGTGCACTCAAATGCACTTGCTTCAATCTGTCACCCATATCTTTCTGTTTCCATCTTACTCCTTGTTTAACCACGATTGTCTTTGAATCCCAACTTTTGTTCAATAATATTTTAACCCAATCTTTTCCTGACCTGTCACAATCCTGGGTTTAGTTTTGTTAATAGCCAATCACCCTCCACCTAATCATAATCTGCTTCCCCTCATCCCATTCCTTTCCTCTTACTATGTCTCCATCACATCTCCATGTGTCACCTCATTACACGTCATTCCTTGTTACAACGCCCTGAAAGAAGCTCCAATTCACACTCCAGATTCCCTCTCACAAGACTTGCTTACCAAATTCTGCTTTTTATCTTTCCCCAGATCTGCCTTTTGAATCTCTCCTTTCTTTAGGTTGCCTAAGTGGCAGCTAAAGAAATTTTACAATATAGAAAATACAGGAAAACTCACCCTTAATTCTGACATTAGTTTGTACCTTCCGCTTGCCCTGCACAAGGCAGCAAATAAAAGAGTTTCTGACCAGTGATAGGATCCAGGATACTGACTCACTTTCTGTGAAAGTATCCACATATGGTTCAACTAGCAGTAGACAACGTGAAGGAGAGCACATGCTTGGGGAGGAAGAGTCTTTTGAAATTTCAGCTTTTTGATATGAAGGAAGTTGGCTGAGCATGTATTTCAAATGTTTATTATTTGGCCAAATTTCAACAGATTTTGAAGGCGCCAGCAAAAAACACATCCTTGACCCACATTTCAAGTCCCTGTTGGAAAGGAGGGGGCTGCTGTTCAAAGAAACATGACAAAATAATCTATTGCTGAACCACTTTGTTTGAAATTAAACTAAAATGCAAAAAAAAAAATAAATCTTAGCCTAAGGCTGGAGAAATTTCCACCCAAAGGACTGAAGTTGTGCCAAATCATAAGCAACGAAATAATATGGACTTACAATGGGTACTGAAAATGAAAGTTATTAATAATGTTAATTTTAATATTATTAATGATGTGATGCTACAATCCTGCCTATAATAACTGACAAGTAGCATCCTCCTATACAGGCTTAAAATAAAGGCATATAATTTACCACAACTATACGGACAAGCAGCCACATAATTATGTATCTTTCTCTGACAGCAAAGTGTGTGAGACAAGAAACAAGGTGATGGAGGATTTTGTTTCTCCACAGAAATAGGATTTTCGTTGGTTTCATCAGTTGTGCAAATTTGGTTTTGTACAGCTGTATTTTCTTTTAAATCCTGAGGAGCAGACATTTGTCCCCTAGGACAATTTTTCAAACATGTATGAAAATATCACTGGTTGCTGTGTAAGAGGAAACAAAATCCATATCCAATATCCATAGGCAATTATGCTCCATTAGTCACCCTTCCCTCCACCCCCTCCTTCCTTCCTATTACTCTTTTATCAAAGACACCTGGCTTTCTATTAACTATTGCACAGATTAACTGTGTCATCCTTGACCTACTGAGTACCAACTTTTCACTTCACATTTTGCCAGGAAAACTCTGATTCCTTAAAGGCTGAGTACTGTAAGCTCTGTTAAAAACCAATACTGCTGATCAGCATATTCTCCAAGTTTACCTAAATAAGTATCAGTATACTTAACCTTTAAGAACTCTAGAATCTGTAATAAAAGTCTTCTTATTTTTCCCCTCGTATCCCGACACCCTACCTGTCAAAGGTCAGTAAGGGGGTGCTTGCCATTCAGCTTCAGACACATCTTTCAGCAAACGGTAAGAATGAAGAATTACAGCCAGGTATTGTCTTGCATATAATATTTCCAAATTACAGTCTGAGACTGGGGGCAGGGAGGTGTCCTCTGTCTTGAGTTAGATTCATGTCTGTTTTATAATGGCTTTCAGTTGGCATAAACTTGGAATGGGACCAAGACGTAATAACTCAATATAGTATTGAGCCTAAATTAGTGTAATAGGGATCTGACCACCATGCAATGTAAGTAGCATCGTATGCATACGAGAGTGTATCATTTGTACATTTTCCTTTGTACACATTTGTACACATTCAATTCAGCCTGAGTTCTCTGTAGAAATGATTTCTGATCTGCTATTGAAATTAAAAGAAAAAAAAAGCCAAAGTATTACTTTCTTTTGTCAACTGCTATTTTTTCTATTGTTACTAATGAGAATATCTTTTGATTGTCAGGGCATGTGTCTCTGTTTTTGGATTCCTTTATTTTAAGCTTTCTCTTAAAGACAACAATTGTTTCATCAAGCTTACTTATCATCACTTGAATATATTTATTAATATGAAACCTGCCCTGATTCTTGTTCATGTAAGGTGTAAAATGCCTGTCTTTGCCAGTTCAGACCGGAATGTCTCCAGTTGCCTATTCTCATCTTTCTTATACCTTTATGTAGGAACACGTGTAATCCTGCATGTGTACTAAGTGCATGTTGCAGTACATGTGCATACTAGAACCAGATTTTGCATTAACCTATTCATATATCACTATATGAATATATAACCTATTCATATATCATAAACATTCCTATATCATTGATTCATCACAGAGCACTAGACTGACTTTAATGCTGCCTTTTATGGTACACTCTACTGATTGCATTTTGCAGTAGCTTTAAAAGACATATATAACCCTATCCTACCTCAGAGAACATACCAATTAGCCACATCCAACACGGTAACCAGCCTGCTCCCCACTATTTTACTGAGAAATGGTCTAGCTGTGCTTTTGTGCAATGTATGAGAGTAATGTAATTTCACTTCTTTTGTTGGTTAGATGAAAAGATGCTGTCCATGGCACCATACAGAATTTGCCTCAGACATTTGCACTGCCAAAAATGCTGTGCTGAGGTGGACAAGGCAGTGGAGTTGTGTTGATATTTGGTACTAAAGTGTGAAATCCACTTGGCCATAAAAGGTGATAACAAATATTTCCAGTAGCAGTCTTTAACTGTTCAGGAATAGTGCATGGAGGGATGTGTAGACACATTACTTAAAGGCATGAATATGGTTTTGTCATTTGTCTTGGAACAGACACAAAAGCAGCATGTCATTTGGAGGAAGAAGTTGGGGTTCTCATTATTGTAGCTATGAAAATAATTGGAGGCTGTCACTATTTACATACCACAGGGTATTTTTCTAACACACAAGTTGCACAGGTTGCACGTTATTACTCTAACTTGCCTCTTTTGAGTAACAAAACAAATGCTTCGTATATTCTTCACTCTCCCCATGCATGTAGTATAGGCACTCATTTTTCCTTTTCATGACTGAGAAGGTTATGCTAATCTTCTCAAACTTGAGGGTTCAGAGGGCACAGTTAAGCCTACAACACTTATAAGGGCGTGAGTGTGGGTTACCACCCTTAACATGGGAGATTCAAGGATAAAAATAGCTAATGGTGACACCCTAAATTTTCATGCCAAAAGTCCCTTCATCCTTCAAGGACCCCACATCCAAATTTCACCACTCATCCTGGCCAAATGTATATTTTATCTTGAGCTTTATCTTACAAATCCTTCTGTTTCAATGTATCCCTGCCTTTCTACATAAACTCCAATTTCTGTCACCCAAATTCCATGTTTATTTGGCCCAGACCTCTACAGCTCAGAGCTTTAGCTTATACCTTTGATTCAGCAGTGCTGTTCTTCTTGATCACTACCCTACCTGCCCTCTGAAGTGTCCAGTCATACACACTGCTCATTTTCCACTGGTTCCTAAGCCTTGCATGCAGCAACAGCTCCTCACTAGGTCTTCCCATGATAGCTATGCTTATCAGAAATCTCCCCACATGGAATTAACTGGAGGGAAAGAAAAAAAGGTATGTCAGGATTAAACATACATATGAAAACTGTACCAGATTCACCCTATTATTATTAATAAAAATATCATTTTATCTTGTTCTTCAAAATATTTCATTCTAACCAGAGACATTGTCATCTATCTCTTCCTAGTCTAAAGTTTCAAGCAATAAAACATTTCAGCTAACAACTTTTAACCCTCTTTTTTTAATGAAATACTTGTGTACATGGTCTACTTTATTTCTGAAAGGTCAGTATCTTTTATCAATATTTAAAAAAAATTTAATATCTTTTCTGTTATTGCATCAATAAATATAAATCTGGGAAGGATTAGCTCCAAAATTTGTGCAACTTATCCCATCATGTTTGCCACACAACAGGCAGAACAGCAAAAAAGGTACAAAAAGAAAACACTACCATGGACACAGGTTGTAATATGTCTTGGTCTTCATGTAAAACTGTATGATTTTTGTACTTTCCTAAACCCTTATGTTACCAAAACCTGATGCATTTTATTTCTATTGTTAACCAGACAAGGTATAAAACCATATTCAATCATGTCGTGGTAAAGAATGCATTAAATAATGTCATAGGTAACAGGGATAGTTGAAGGAAGCTGCAGCATAAAGTAAGGAAACCTTAAAAAGGTAAAAATTAAATCAAAGAAGAAGAAATCCTGATATTTCATATTTGAAACTCCCCTGTGGAGACTAGAATTGGGCATGACCTTGACCTTGACCTCGCATCACTGCTGGCAGAAAGAGGGGGTCCACCAGCTTTACCTACCCTCAGAAAGTGGTAATATATTGTACAAAAGAGCTCTTTTTTATTATGGAGCTCTGTTTTACTGCTCTTACTAGGCCACAGGCTAAATATTATGTTTTATTTTTACCTACCTTTTGTTCATGTGCTGTTGCTAGAATGGCTAGAGAAAAAATAAAAAATATTTTGCATTTAATGACCAACAGATATTGAAATTTTGGGGTTTAGTGCATCAGGAAATAATTTTTTAAAAAATCTTTTAAAACCAAAATAACTGATAGCACCCCTTGAAACATATTGCCTAGATTTGAAAAAATTGTTGTTATTAAATATTTGTTAAAAAAGGAAGAAGTGTTTTGTTTGTTTTTCCAAAGTATGATCAAAGGCTACTCTTTTTTGTTACTATATATTTTTGACTTATACTGGTAAGCTGCCATGTGGTTAACATCTTTCACTTTTTAGACTTCTTTTTTTTTTCTTCTTTTCTCTTTTCCTCCCCTTCTCTTTCCAACAGCTCTGTGAGTTATTTTTTATATTAATTGCTTTCTTCTTCCACTATCCCCAGCTTTCCACTTTCTACTTAAACCTAATAGTCTCTGCAGACAACATAAAACTGAATGTTGTTTTTCCTTTCAAGTCTTGTAGTTCTGATGTGGACATGTAGCCTTAACGTTGCTTCAGTTCTGTTCACCAAAGCTGCTCAACAGCCATAGCTTCAAGAACCTGACACGCTAGCTCCATGATGGTATCCATGGAAAGATTAACTCTGCAGCTGTAAATACTTGCAGAGGTACAATAATAAACACTTCAGTTGCTCCTGCTTTTTGAGATCCTCTGTTCTGAGGGTAGTGCCCATGTACAAGAGCAATCTGTTGCTACCAAGCAATGTTGTTTACTCTTCCCTTCTTCTGACTGTTCTGTCCTTTTATCAGAGACAGGATCTGGTTCTGATCCCACCTCATGTTATAATTGAAGCTAAGGCAGAGAAACCAGAGAATTGCAAGAATTCTAGCAGCCACTGCTTTAAAACTGTATAGTTGCATAGTCTGAAGTTCCAAATGTAATCAGGCAAAATAGCTCTTTAAGTGTTTCATAGGCACAAGTATTTCCTTTGCTTCAGAAGTAAAAACTCCATCAGAGAAAATGGCATTGACCTCAGCTGTCATTCAGTAGCCTCCATAATGTGAATAATAAAAATGAATTGGGGACTGAAGCAAAAGTGGTATATATCTTTCCTGAATCTCTCCATGTCCTGAGTACCGTAAAGCTTTCAACCAAATCTTTCTTCCTGTTACCTATCAATATGTAATAACACCTTGGGAGACCTTCTCAACACCTACTTCCAGCTGCTAAGCAGCATGTAAATTCATCTCTGTGTATTTTTCTTGAAAATATGGTTGAATGATTCCTAAGAATCCCACCACCAGAATGAATTTTTTTTGATACACTGCCCACTGTGTTTTGAGTTGTGAAAAATAACAGCTCAGAAGAATTTTTTGCTCATTGCCTATAAAGAGAAAGATGATGATCCTTTAGACAGTAAGTGATTAAACAGCAGCTTATAGATAGATAAATTAAATGGCAGGTGGTTCTCAGTCTTCAAAACTATATTGATTTGCTTTGATTATTTAACATGGTTTAGGTCTGGTTCTGTATCACCTCAACTTTAAGAAGAAAAAGTTAATATATATTTTTTTCAGTTGGAGGTATTAGGACTACTAGAACCAGTACTGTAGTGAGAATACTAGAACAATAAAACAATAATTTAAAAGTCCATAAAAATTCTAAAATTAAAATATAAAAGTTGACGTAATGGATATCTAGCTAGGTACCTGGTAAATATGGAGTATGGCTATAATTGCAGCTGGAGTGGACACAGAGACACACAGTGTGGACACTACTTGTTTTGTGCTTGTGTAGAAAAGTGGGCCTTAGTATGGTCCACACTTCTGAGATGTACTGGATGGTTTAAGCAGGAATGGGTATAGACAACACAGTTAGCCAGCATTTCCTGACCACGGTTCAACTACATTTTCCAGTTACTTCTTTTACCTATTAAGTTCTCAGCCAATGACTATATGTCCCAGTCTACCAATAGGTTGTTGTCTTCGAAGACCAAATCACCTAATAAGTGTACTGCCTGTACCATGGTCTGTCACAGTCAGAGCTTATTTATAGAGAGAGAAATATTGCCATCCTAAGACTTGAGGAAAAAAAAATATGTCAAAAAGCTCTTCTTTAGAAATGTAATAAGTCATCCTGTATTCCAATTTGCACTCCCACCCAAGGAATATCGATTTTTTTGCAAAGCCATGGATAAGGTTGCCCTGGAGTAGTACTGAATTCAACTTTCTCCCTGAAGAATCTATGCAGTCATATGTATAACATTCCTCCAGGAATCACAGGATCGTGTCTCCTTTGGTACATTAAAGTACTTTCTGACATGCTCAGTATGACCTATTGTATTATGGACAATACAAGGAAGACCGAAAAAAATCTTCCTTTAGTCTTGTTCAGAGGAAGTGTATCAGCTACTACTGCATTTCTGGGAGGCCTAACAAGTAAGGGCCTGAGTAAGAAAGACTCTTTTAAAACTAAGGTCTTAACTGCCATAGTTCCTAAGTGTTCTGTAGTTCCTAAGCTTTTTTTAAAAAAAAAACAAAACCAAGAGTTTTTACCAAAGAGAATCCATTCTAGGAAAATGGCAAATCTTCAGAGTTCAGGCATCTGTCTTTTATGGGAACTATTTCTATCCTTCATTGTTCTTTCCATTAAAAACTTTCTTTTTTACATTATTTCTGTTAATCTGACTTTTTTCCTGGTATCTTCATATCCCTTCAGTAGTGGGAAATCATCTGTCTGTTTCTAAGGTTAGTTTGGGTTTTTTTTTCTTTTTCTTTTCATTGTCTTCTAGCTCTGTACTCTTTTCTATGGATTAGAAATAAATCATGCCAAGCAAAAGACTGTACTGGTGACAGCGCCTACCTCCCTGTTTTTCCATCTCTGCAGCTCCCTCTTTATAACTACATTAACTGTGCATTCGGGTGAAGCAATTTTGTGGGGTGCTTCCATGCTCTTGGCAATTAAGACACATCAAACTACTGTCTATCTGGTTTACTGATCCAATGTGGTCACACTCACAGTTTAATAATGGTAATCATCTATGAAAGGCAACACTAAACTAAAATGTTTCACCTTTGATCAGTGAACAGCATTTAGGGGAGAGAAGATTCAGGCCTCATATCTATCCCCACAACCTTTCACTGAACCACTTCCACACTAAAGAAACTTGGGAGAGCATTCTGGAGGTTTCTCACCTGTTTCTTTACGAAACTCAGATACAAGAATGAAAAGCAGACAGCATACTGACTTAAACAGAAAGTGTAACAATGATGCATACTGAGTAAGCTTTGAGTATACTTTACCTACACCCAGGTAAAGTTAAAAACTCTTCAGAGCTATCAAGTTTTTGAAATAAATGCAACACATTCTTCCCTGTAGTTTTAAAGCTCTTGTTATACCTATAATGTTCTTACCTCTTTTTGTTCCACAGGGAGAAGATGTAGACCTTCAGAACATAATGCCAGAAAAGGTCACCAAAATCACCAAACCTGATGATCATGTGGTCTTCTCCTTTTTATATCACAACCTTATATATCACTCAGTTTCATACAAACCCTAAGGTTTTAATTAGACCAAAGAGTTTCAGAAAAAACCCTGCGCTACAGAGAAGAGGAGATCAAGGCATTACTAATGCCAAAAGATCTTTTGATTTGGAAAACTGACGAAGTGAGAGCTGCCTTGGTGATTCCCAAATGCTGAACACCATCCTATGATGCAGAGGAAGCTGAAAACACCTTTCTGCCCAACACACGCACATACACACACACCAGCATCTAGATCCTTGTCAGTATAAGTCAGGTTTGATCCCTTGTCAATCAGCCCAATCCTCAACTCTGAAGAAAGCCACAGCCACCAGCAGCCAAGGAAATCAATTTGTCTTTGCTAACTTAAAGTACACTTCTGAGTGACCTGTTGTCCTGTGTCTGGTTGTGGTCAATCTCTGATATGAGGAAGGCCAGGAAAAAGGAAAAAAGAGGATGCCCACCTCAGAGTACAGCTATTAAATACACCTGGACATGTCCCTGAGAGTTCCTGTCCTGTTTTGCAGATACAACAGAGGGTATATTTGAAGTGTCAACATTTCCAGATTCTGATAGAGATGAAGACTGTGGATAAGTTTGTACTGTAGGGCAGAGAGATCTAAGCTAGCTCAGGATAAGGCTAAGACTGGAAGCAGCGTAGCCACGTCAGCATAACTATGCTAGCCAAAGCATAATGCAGTGCAGCAATGATGCGTCTGCATTGCTTCCAGGACCCAGAGTATAATTTCTGTTCAGCATTGTGCAGATGTGGAGATCTACCATCTCATCCGGAGCTAGCCTGAAAATCTTAAACAGAATTCTGCACTGTAAGGCAGCTCACCCCTCATACATGCTTCCTATTGTTTCAGGTCACGCAAGGAAGAACTTTTAGACAATAAACACATTCAGTATCTGGCAACATAGCATCTCCTTTGCATTATTAAAAGCTGATGTATCCCTTCCTGACAAGTTATTTGCTGAATATTTTCCCTGACATTGATCAGACAGGACTGAACTCTGTCCATTTCTAGGAAATCTCAATGACCAGTTTACATTCAATATCACTACGTATTCAATACCAGGAGCTTAGGAGGCATCCTTCAGGTTGGCAGTGTCTCCTCTTTAAGAACAGTCTCAGGAAGATTAGTAGATACTGTTTGTTACATTATTGTTGTCCTTGTTCTTTTTTAGTGGGAAGTGCTGACAATTTAAGCATGAGCACTAATACTGTTTATTTCCTCTCACAGTTATTCGTTTTTCACCTATATCTTTTTATACATAATTTGAGAACTGACCTGACTAGTACCAACCTCTTCTCCTCAGAAAATCTATTTATCTGTCCTACCGATTTGTTCATTTAAACCAAATTAAAACACAGACAGCAAAGCCACATTAACTTCCTTCCTTCCTTCCTTGATTCCTTGAGGAAAAGCTTTTCCAGCATTGCCTGTGGGTCTGATTTGACTGACTTTGGCACTTTTGGTTGGTCCTTGGATACAGCAATGAGAAGATATTTCCTGTGCTGTAAAGTGTAATAAGTGCAACAGATTTTACCCTGAGCCATGAGCTGAGCAACGGAGGAAACTGGAGTGCCTTGCAGTAATTAATCATTGTATGATGAGACCTGTCAAAACTCTTTCTAAAGCTGATATTGCTGTCAATAATCAGCTAGTACATCACCATCTGTGATTGTTTAAAATATTAGCCTATGCTGCGATCAACATATTTTACACTTACGCTTCTTTTTTATTTACCAAATATAATTCTCCTAAGTACTATATGTGCTACAGTGCTTGCCAGATGACAGTCCTGCTGGTGTCAATAGATACTGGTATGCAAGTGGCTATTTATAGCAAGCAAGTAGAAAAAAATTAAAAACCCCTCTTGATGTGGGTTTCTTTT